>BJBW01006086.1:25729-65934 GCA_004320125.1 Scolopax mira | reverse complement strand
AAGGAAGCAGCCTGGCTCGAGAACAGCCAAACATCTGCTCTAGCCAGGAGTAAGCAGAGTAAATGAAGGATGAAAGCCACTCTTCATCCCACTTCACAGAAGCTTTCGGGCTATAAGTATTTTTTCCTGCCCAGGCTACCAAGACAGGAATTCTGCAATGAAAGCTCTATTTATGAGCTGCAATCTGAAAGGAACTCCTGAGAGAAGGTTGGAGGGAGGGAGGTGTCAGTTTCTGCTCCCAAGTCACAAGTGATCAGACAAGAGACAATGGCTTTAAGTTGAACCAGGGGAGGTTTAGCTTTGTTATTAGGAAAAATTTCTTCATGGAAAGGGTTATGAAACATTGGAACAGGCTGCTCAGGTAAGTGGTAGAATTGCCATCTCTGGAGGTATTTAAAAGATGGGCAGATGTGGTGCTTAGCAATATTTAGCCCTGGGCTTGTCAGTGTTAGGTTGATGGTTGGACTCAATGATCGTAAGGTCCCTTCCAACCTAGAGGATTCTAATGTCAGGTACATGGCACAGAGAGAAATCTACGTGGCTGTTCTACCAATGGAAACCTACAAAGTCATCCAGATAGGAAAAACTGTACTTCAGCAAGATTAAGTCAGAAAAGTCTCTCAATGCTGAAGTGCAGTTTATACCTTCATTCACATCTTTTATAAGCACGTGTGTTACCTGGTTTTGTGTTCTAAACACTCTCTATATGCATTTCATTATCATCTCACTTAAACATAATTTAAAAGTAAGAAGGAAAAAAAAAATAACATCTCTTGCTGAGTTGTGAGGAGAAATCTGTATTTCAAAGCACTGCAGCTTTCCAGCACACGCTGCTAAGTGGAACAGAGTGTACCTCCTTATGCTGATGGACCTAATAGAAAGCTGGCACCACTGGCCTCCAGAAAAATAACGTCTCCCCAGTGACTAGTAAATCCAAGACAGCTTTCTGGCACACAGAGATACTAGGTACATGCTTGAATTGTAAAGCCGAATAAAGAATTAAACAGAAATAATATAAACAAAAAAATGAGGGCTAGAGATGCCTTTTCAGTATCAATTCTAAAATTCGTACGCTGTATCCTGCTCTGACTTCCTTTACTAAGAGGACATTCTTGTCTTCAAGATCACTGTAGCTATCACCTAGCACATTATGGGCACTGCTGTAACACTAAAAATGATGGAGGGGTACTAATATTGAGTTTGCTTTCAAAACCAGAAATCTCTCCAACATAGTTTCACAGGAACAGATAGAAATACTTAACTGAAAAGTTCAAGAATTTTTACACAAATAAACCAAGGAGGTACTAAGCTTACTCAACACCAAGCTACTTACAGTCTCTGACAATATTAGCTATCATTTCTCACAAATCCTTTGTGGACTTTGAGAAACCTCATTATACAAGCAAAACCACTTTAAATTCACCAGTTTTAAATCCTTCTCAAAATTTCATCCACTTTAAAAGACTCCATCCATATCAGTTATTAATCAAAGTGGTCCAAACAGCATCCTATGTAACATTAGCACACTACTGCATTAGTAACACTAATTCTAACAAATCAATTAAAATGCAATCTTCAGACACAGCCTGTTAACATAGGTATCTGAAGGCTGTTGCAGAGAATGGGCATATTTAGCAAATATAGTAGTGTGAAGTTTCTTGTCTCTCAATCTGCATCAGGCAAACTCAAAGGCAACTTTCATCCAACTTGGGGATTTAATCCACTAAGAGTCAGGGTGGCATTTCTACGCAATTCAGCTTCAGAACAAATCCATAACACAGTATTTCAGAACCCACACTGCTTTTACTATAAGTTAAAACCAAATAGTTTTGCTTTTATTCCCTCAAAAACATGTGTAGTCTTCTAGGTTAAACAAATTCGTATTTACAGGACTTCCAGATTTCATTTTTTCCCAACTGTTAACAACATTAGGACTCCTTTTAAAGATTTCCAATTTTGTATTTTAGTCAAAATGGGACAAATTTGACAACAAGAAAGTGCCTTCCCTGAGAAACTTTCAATAAACTTAGAAGCTCCAGGAACATTCTGCCTTGTATGACTCAGTGAAAAGCAATCAAGACCTAATGAAGTTAGTAAAGATAATTTTGTGAACAAACTAGTATTATGCTTAATAAAATTCAAATATGAATTGAAATAAAATCAAATTACAGTTTTATTTGAGCTTTGGCAGGCAGGAAGAACTTCCTGAGCAGCTCTGTATATAAGCAGAAGTTTCGTAGCAAAAAACCAAAGCCCTGCCAAAACTCCAGATGAGTATGACCCATAATGGTATCCAATTTCCGAAATAAATGAAGAAGTTGATATAGTCTTTTTATTTTCAGGACTTCTTTGTAAGTGAAAATATTATTTTGAAATTATTGTAAGTGAAAATATGAAAAGATCATATTTGGGTCACATTAGTGCCCAAAATTGTACCCAAATCCCTATGGCTCTAACTCTTAACCTTCCCATATCCCTACATGCTTGAAACATCTATAAACTATATGCAGTTAAACACATTATAAATAATCTACAAAATGATATGGAATAATTTTCAAATTTTTGGTAAAGAAACAACATGCCTAGAAAGTTACCGTCACAGAAAGTCATTTTTGGATCCAACAACTTCTATTAACTGGCACTAAACAAATTAACATTGAAGAAATCAGAAGTTACTTCTTTTAAACACAACGTTCTATCAAGATCTAAACAAATAAAAATCAAATTATATCTCATCCCTTTAACTTCCCCTAATTCCCCTTCTCCCATACTTTATTTGGAGAAGAAATTTGAATGTAATATTCCTTTTGTGTTTAGCCCACTATATACATTGGTATTTAGTTTTCTCTGCTTTCTGTCTGATGCTCTCAAGAAGAACCTCAGATCTGTGTTTTTGTTCTCTTCATAATTGGTCTCACTAGTTCTCTTGGAGTAATTTTTCTAAATTTCATCGATGGTCTAAAAGGAAATGAAAGAAGGTACACACAGCACTTTCCAAAAAAAAAAAACCAACAAGCAATGAATGTAATTTTAAGAGAGACTTCAATCCCATGTATTCAGGCTTAAATATGTGTGGTAAAAACCTGTGTATCAACCCTGTATTGCTATAGCGACTGTTGCACATGTAGTTTTCCAAGGGCCACATGCAACCTTGGTACAGATAATTAGATGTTGTAACATAGGTAGGACTTAAAACCTCAGGAGGAAAACTGAGGAATAATTAATGAGAAAACTAATCTATGAATTTCTTACAGGCTGAAAACACAGCAGAGTACAAAATACAAACAGAATGGATGTCAAACGAGTGCCTTGGCACAAGAGATGCAGCATACGCAGCTCAGAATAACAATAATTACTTCCTATTAAAAATATTTCTTTGTTATTTTTTTCCACATTTATCAGGTTGGATGCCTTCTTTCATGAAGCTTCTTATACAATGGCAACAATATTGACATTAGATGCCTAATTTTTAGAACATTAATATTTTAATGTAGTCCAGACAGATTTGGAATGACTAATACTATTAGATTAAAACCAGAAAAATAACGAGGAGCAAATAGGAAATGTTGCAAGGTTAGAAAAGAAAAAGATCTATGGCAATAGCTCAGTTAAAAAATTATTATTTTTTTTTTTTAAATCTCATTGTGCTTTCTCTACATAACACAAATATCAGACACCACAAGAAAAGCAGGAAGCCAGCTCTGACAGTAGTACAGCTCCACAGTGGGCAAAGTAAGAGTTACTCTGGGCATGAGACACACGCAACACAGCTCCTGATGCATGAAGAAGTCAAAAATTAGTTTGTAAAAATATCAGGAAGCTCCATATAATATTTTTCAGTCTCTATCTCTCGTATCATGGGATGGTATAGAGACATAATACACGTTTATAAGGATTGCTTAACGCTGCTTTATGAGTAGCTCCTTAGCTCTTCCACACTGAAAGCTTTGCATCCTGTATTTAGTATATATTCCGTCTCTAGGTGTGAGATGACATATACTGGAAGACTTACATCTCTACATTACACAGACAGCACAAACTACGATATGACTGAAAGCAGCACAGCTGCTTACTGCTGTCAGGCACACGCCATGGTCCTGCCCAAGTGCCAGTTCCCTGCATTGTGGGGATACACAGAAACACACTGAATAAAACCTCCTTTTTCATACTTGTACAATCTAGGATTCGATTAGTTAGTAATGAATTTCACATACAAGACCTGATAGCAGCATTTTCCTCACAGCCCACTAAAACCAGACTGACATAATTTGAGGGATTTTCTTTAAATACTCCTCTTAGAGACCAAAAAAAGAAGCCAGGAGTCAAGTAGCGTCTCAAAACTTTATTAAAGTTGAAGGTAGTTCCTTCCAGACATTTGGGACAGCTTATTTTGGCAGAATGGCTCAGTGCCCAGGAGCCTTGGGGTGTCTGAAGGAAAGGACAAAAGACATTTCAGCTTCTGTGTACACCAAAACTAAAGGATCCTCCTGAAAAGATGGCTGATTAAGCCTCTGTCAATCCAGCTTTAAACTGCAACTAAATATAGAGTCTGGATGATACATGTTTTTATCAGCTCCCCAGACAATACCTTGTCATTTTATGGTAAATCCTCTACATTTCTTAACAGCTAAGCAGAAGCATGTAGGATTCACATGCTTGTACACGTGAAGCAATGATTTTACCAAACATTGCTTGGCTAAGCCTTCATTATCTTCAAAAACTTTCCTGGCTACATTTTTTTTGAAGAAAAAAAAAAAAAAACCAAAAAACCAAAATAACCAAACAAAAGGACTCAAGCCTGGTGTAACTCACTTTGTCTTTCAAGGCGTTGAAGACTGAACAATGAATAAACAAAGTCCCCTTCCTTGGTAGTGGATCCAGTTTGGTGGTGCAACACCATTACCAAGGCCAATCTTCTCTTTGGCCTTGGCTGTCATTTCCAAACTGACTCCTGTGGCAGCTCAAGGGAGCTGATAAAAGAGATGCTACAACTAAATGGCAGGGGAAAGGACAGAAATGCTTTGTGCCAAGGCTCTCTAACAGCCCAATCATCTTTCCTTCATCCAAATACACACCAGGATCTTTAGCTCAATAGTTGAGAGTGGGTATCTCGCACCTCGCATTGATTGAAGTCTCTTCTATTCTTTTGTTTTTAAAAATACAAATAATGGTAACTGTCTCTCTGACAGCTTTTTCAAAAAGTCTAAAACAACTGATCAAATTAGTACCTGCAAAAATTGAAGGAAAATCTCCTCAAGTCTTAAATGATTTGTATTGGAACTTTAAATGTGTATGGTCAAAAGGAAAATTAAACTCTCCTGATAGAAATGTAAGCCTTGATTTTAAAAAGATATAAAATTAAAAAGAACATATCTATATCCACAGTGATAGAGTTAAACTGGGTAATCAGGCAAAAGACTGACAAAGTTTTACCTCATCTTCCCCCACCCTAGGTGCTGATTTTTTATTAGTGTGACTGGTTTTGCCCTCTGCTCTTCGTCATTCAGAAAGCAATCTAAACAAATACAAATTCTTCAACAAATTGACCTTACTATTTGGAAAACGGAAAAAAAAAAAAGAAAGAAGAAAAAAAAAGGAAACATCACAGGCATCAGAACTTCCACACCAATATCACAAAGAACAGAAGCATGGACATACCTGAGGACACATGCCCCCTGCTTGTGTGGCAACTGCACTAGGTGACAGTGAGACAAAAGATCTTGTAAACTAATGGAGAACGTATTTCAAGCAATGATTTTATTCAAAACAAGTAGTGAAATGGTCTCTGTGACACTGGAAGAACCTATGGATAGACATTAACGTGTCCCAGACTGGCTAAAGCCAACTAGGAAAAAGCTTAAGAATATTGAGGAGCATGGAAAACCTCAGAGAATGGGTGAGCATAATCCTAGAGAGGTTTATTTAGTTTTGGACAGTCAAAGACTTGCTTTCTATCCCCCTTTCCCAATACATTTTAAGACAATCAAACAGATGAACTTTGTAGGGAGGCAGACTGTCTATCGAGGCTCGCTGAGCTATGCTTCCTTTAGAGGAGAAAAAGAAACATCAATACAGAAGAGTAATTTGTAATGGCCAAACTTTTCAGGGACCGTGGGGCTGTTCAAAATGTTTTAAGCATAATAGTTCTAACTTACATCCAATAAAGAGCTGGGATAAGCTTTCAATGTTTATTTACTACTACTTTTTCTCCAATTTCCTTAAATTGTTGTAAACCACAGAATGTGTGCAGAGTTGTGGGCTGGAGGTTTTTTTGGGGGGTGTGGGTATTTTTTGGGTATCGTTGTTCTGATTTAGTTTTCTTTATACCATTATTTTGTGTTTATACCTCTGAAGTCTTACATGTCCCACAGTAATAACCTTCTCACAGTGAAGCAACAGTGACCTAGAGGAGTATTTAGGAAGGAACTAGCTCTCCCTGCAGCCAAAAAAGGGGTTCTGTTCCTATTAATTAATAGAAGAGGCTGCACAAAGATCAGTTAAAGTCTGCTGACAGTTACTCTTCCTCCTCATCTTCACTGAACATGTCTGGCCATGGAAAATTATTTTTATTGCACAGCTGGAATTTCCCTTACCCTGCAAACCAACAGCAAAAAAAGCTTCATATTTAGAAACTTCCTGAATTCTCTAAACCATCAATTGACACATTTCATGTGCCCATGAGTTCATATATGCTTTGCCTCTACCAGTCAATCCCAATCTCCCGTATTCATTTCCTTTACCTGTGAAAAGTTCATTATCTCCCCCATACAGCTATTTTAATAATAATGAAAAGACACAACACCTGGTGCCTCAGTGTCATTAGTCTGGTAATTTTCATCTCCAAGAGTTTACACTCCAAATACAGCCTAAAGAATAAGTCATTTCCATGCTTAACACCCAGACGAGGGAAAGAGAAATGCAGTTATATTTGAACATCACTATGACTGGAGCTCTTTATTTTGCTGACAGTGTGGGAAGCAACCCTGCATACGAATGGCCTAAGCTGAAGAAAAAACTTGGTAGAGAAGTAGATAAACCTCTAGAGAAAAAAAACAAAAGTATTCACTAACAGGTTCCTATCTGATTTTCCATAGGGTAACTGCATGGTCCATCTCAGAACTAAACCAATCCCATTCTCCAATACTTCTGCTTTGTATATTATTTCCCACAATCAATTGAAAAATGGGATTAAGTGTATCGTAGAAATTATTTTTGGAAAAGAACAATTTCACAAGTCTACTAAACTGCTTTCTTAAGAGTTCATAATGAGCTGCTCAAGCAACATGTTTTTCAGTGGCATATTTTGAACTGTCAATAGAGAGTTAAATTTACTTACACCACCTATATGCTCTTAATCCTCTTGCATGCAGTAACAAAGATATATCTGTCTTTTAACCATTTTAATAAGTTTTGGCTTAGTATATTTATCATGGAAGAACACAGTGACCGACAAGTGATCCTTTATTTTTCCCTTCCCCTACATGTCTTTGATGATTAAGTGCATCTTTCAGCAATATACAGACTTTAGTTATGACTGGAATGCAGCACTTTTTGCCTCTCCACACAGGTAAGTTGCTTAATATTCAATAACTCAGTGTATATGAGGGGAATGATGACATGACCTGAATGGCAGCATGATACAAGCGGTCAGGGAGCTATAACAATGAGAGCGTTTAGAAGGATATCACGAAATTCAAATGGGAATGTGTAAATAAAAACAAGAGACAGTTAAAGGAAGTGGAAACTTTTCTAAAATGTCCAGTTTCTACAATGTAGTCTACCCAGTAGATTTGCTGGAACCTTCTCTTTCAACTTCCCAACAGAACCAGTTGCTCATGCAACAGAAAAGTAGCGTAGAAGTCCTTTAAGTTATAAAACCTTAAGACAGATACTCCCCAAGTATCAGCTTTGTAAAATACAACACAGTTGCCTTCAAATAGACATGTACTTTAAGAACGTGAACACAGTAAGTAACGTAAGTTTAGATTAAAATACCTAATGAAATCCTTGTCTTTTTCATTTTTCTGATACTAGGTGGATTTAAATATTGAGTGCAATCTTCAGGGGACAAGTTTTGAACCCATCTACAGTTTAGTTGCTGTTAACTGTATGGTTAGCCACTCGGTCACTCAGCAGAGTGACATATCTCAAACTGAAGAGCTCCAGAGAGCATCTAAAAATTAACAATCACCTTAATCTAAAACCTGGGTATTTAAACAGGAGAGTATTTCCATTTTGCTATGGCAATACCCATTCAAGGAAAAAAATTCATTTCAGAGTCAGTGTTCTCATTTCTGTGTCCACAGCAGACTTGATTACACGCATGGATATTATTTCCTGTTCCAGTTTATCTGCAATTTGAATATATAGTACTCATGCTTAATGAATTAATTAATTCAGGCCAAGTCTCTACTTGGTTACACATGTTAAAAGTCCTCTCATTGTAAAAGCACACCTACATTATTCAGCCATTCAATTTAAATTAATCATTGTTGCAGTAAAAAGTCTGTATTTTAACCAGAGAAATGGAATATTTTCAGTATTCAAGGCGTTAAGAATAAAATTTCAAAGTATACCTAACAGTTCATTCAAATACACGTTTCCTAAAACCACGTTCTCAAATATACCAAGATTGTATCCTTATTAATACATTTATGCTACTAAAGGATTAGATATCCTGATTACTCCAGTAAGATGAACATTATACAAAAAAAATACAACAGTATTGTTTTCTGTACAGTGATCCTTCAGGAATCAGCAGATTTGTTGGCACCTTCTCCTTCAGCTTCCTGATAAAGATCAATTTCCTTCGCAATGAGAAGCAAGTATAAATTTCAAGAAAGCCACATTCAGTGAAATTAGACATCTGTGTTTTTCTTTCATTCTTATACATACCTGATCGGGATGATATAGGAAAACAGGAGGAGGAACCGGAAAAGGTTGCGATACCATGGGCCTACAAATCCTTGCAAGGTTACCATAACAACTGATAGTGCAACTAAAGCCAAGAACAGGGCTTTGGTCAGCTGGTTCAACTCCAGGTCCAGCAAGCCAACCTAGAAGAAGTAGTATAAATCAAGTTAGTCGTGCCTTTTTCTTAAATTGACACTTTTGCAGTGCAAACAATTAGCTATTATTGGCTTTTTTATTCTTACCTATTAAAAATCCATGCACTTGTAACAATTAACTACATCTTGATAACTGAATTGATTATTGTTCTTATGCTTGCATGCATTAGATGTTCACTGGTTACTGGGCAATAACAATTCCCAAAACCAGCATGAACCATCCCAGCCAGGCCTTTTGAACACCTTTACATCTGACACATCCCTCCCCCATCACAGGAGGGAAGGAGAAAAGACAATTGAAGATGAACAAATACACAGGAATAATATTCTTCTGCCGTGCCTGCAGCAGAAATACTGGCAAAGTCTACTGTATTTTTAGGGTGGCTACTGCTTGTTTACTGCTAGAAGATCAAAACCCCGTTAGAGTTAAGAATCAACAGACAAATGTGACAGAGCTTTCTTCTCATTCATATAACTAGAGTACTGTAATTTGTAACCACACTCTCATACCAGTCTGTAAATCTGAAATAGTGTCATAGAAAGATTTTTTTTCAATTGTATGAAGCTTCCAGTTATTCAATGCAATAAGAAACAACAATCAAGAGGAACGTCCATTTTCAAACCATAACAGTAAACAGAGCTTCAACTTTTCACCGTGAAAAGGGTGAATTTTTAGAATTCACCTTTAGAAATTCAATTTAGAAATTCACCTTTAGAAATCCAATTTAGAAATTCACCTTTAGAAATTCAATTTAGAAACATTTCAGCAAAAGGGGTGAGAATCTATCTTTCACCCGCTGTTTCTCATGAAAAAAAGTATTTTTAAGCTATGTAACTAAGACTCTCACCATTTCAATAATGTATGCTGTAAGCTAAGTATTTATACTCTGCTTCTTGGGATGCTCTTGTAGTCAGTAAAATATGTGGGAAAATGATATCGGGAAGAGTTTCCTAGGCCCCGTCACAGATGCCCCTTTTATCTGCAAGTCTTGCCAGTAAGACCAGTAAGACACGACACTTCCTTAGATAACAAACAGCATGCAAAAGAGCCACTTTAAATATAGTTCTGAAAAATTCCAGCAATCTTGCTTATACACGGGGCTGTCCCTTCCCTAGAGAACCAGGCAGCTGAAGACCACAGCGGCTGATTTATCAGCTGCATTTAAAAGCAGCACAACGAGGACAAATATCTTGCAATTTCCGCTGCTTCAACTACTACATAGTTTATGCTTGAATTATTGAGAAAAATAGGTTTTTGGATTAAAATGAAGAAAAATTAAGCCAGGGAAGTAGAGCATGTTTCAAAGCCCAGATCTTTTTGCATTGACAAAGGCAGCCTAAGTTTCAGGCCTCGCTGAGGATCAGATGAAGTCATTATTCATTCAGTCAGGGAAAAAAGACTCAATTACCTCAACCTAAAGATGCTATCAATGAATGCAAAGTGCATATTTTACTCTATTCATCCAAATCCCATTAAAAAGTGAAAGGAATGATTTAATCTGGCCTTCTAGAGTTGGTCTTTTTTTGTAATAAAATAAAGAATCACTGTCTTGCAATATGCATAACCACTACCTCACACTTTTTTTTCCTGCATCATGGCAGTGAAAGCCTATCTCTCCCCTCAGCCCCCCCCTTTGCCCCCCGCAACAACCCCACCCCAGAACAGAAATGAATAAAGAGCTTCTTTGGAAAGAATGCCACTTTTTGGACAGAAACATTAAATTTAGTCCACTGCACACTGATACGTAGCTAATTCAGAGCATTAATACCTTTCTAATTGATGAAGACAGATGTGAATTTAAGTTTGGAATCCAACAAAAATGTGTTTGGAGAGGTATTAAGAGAATAGAAAAGTTGACGATGAAAACTTTTCGCACAATAAATCTCTCGCTCAAGAACATTTGGTTTGTTACAATAACATCTTCCCTTTTAATATAGATCACAGTATTCGCTGTAATTATTTTTAATATTTTTATTTACTATGGCAAGTGAAGGCAATTGCAAAACCCTACTTAAGAAGGCACAGAAAATAAGTTTTAACAGAAATGCATTCACCATTTCTCAAAAATTAGTTACTACAATGTACTGAAATATACTTAATTAGTTTAATTCTGTGCCTTTCCCCTTAAACAACTTCTGCACTCAAACTAATGAAACACTGTTGAATTATCCAGATACATTTCATGTAGAAATTCACTAATGTTCTCTGAAATTCATCTGAATATTGGAAAAGCGGGTAAACTTCATTTTAACTACACTGTGATTTTATCAAAGCATTTGTAAAATATACCATCTTAAAAAGCAATTTCTTTCCTTTTGAAAATAATCATAACCAGAATAACTATGACAATATAAGAAACAGATGAGTTAAGAACAGGAGCAATTTTTTACATTCATTGCTATTTCCCATATTAGAAAAGCAAGTTTTCATCTACTTGTCATAATATTTGTTCTATTTGAGTTAACAAAATTAAGCACACCACTGGAAATTTTGATCTCCAAGGGAAAATTTGTACATAATGTCTAAGACAACCACAATAGTTTTGCAAAGAGGCTGCTCTAAGATAATGAACGCAATAATTGCCTGTATAATCTAAAATGCTACTAATGGCAACAACTGGAAATTCATTTAGCTCCTCTTTAATTTATGCACAAAGTTTTCAATAGCTAATGATTCTCAGAAAAATAATGGCTTATACCATCAATAAAAAAATATGGCATCATCTACTTGCACCAAAAAAAGCCTACAACTTTAAAAAATACTTTATTTTTTGAATGAGAGAATGATTAAAGGTCTAAACTTCACACTTTGAACCACAAGCCTTAAGTCATTATCTTATGAGAAAAAGTCTCAATAGAATTAGCAAAAGTTGAAAGCAATAAAAAGCCTGACTACTAAAGTAGAATATAAACAGCAATATTGCTATTGCTGCTCTAGTTACTTAACTTTTGTAAAAAGTTACCCTCTGAAGCTATTATTGCAGTAATAGAACAACTCTTCTAACATTATAAAATGTATATTACTTTAAAAAAAAAATCTCATTTTTAATGCTGGAACATTAAAATGCAAAATTTTATAATAACATGTTGCACAATGGTAACGATTTCTCAAAATATCATAGTGCAGTCATTTTTTTATTCCATTACAATTTAAAGTGCATTGGAAATAATTTCTCATAAATAGCCTTTTTAAGGCATCCTACTTTAAGCCTGTTGAAGTATTAAGACACTGTCTTAAGAGAGACTTCTCCCCAACCAAATTCCTCCACAAAGGTAATTATATTTCAGTAATCAGTCCGGTTCTACACTGACAAACACCATATTGACTACAATGAAATTTCATGGTATGCATGTTTGAGATAGACTTTGGCTGTAATTTCCACCATAAATATAAAAAAAAAAGTCTTATTTTAATACATGCTCTGAACTTAAATTTATTAAATTTTGAATACTAGTCAATTATTCATTTTTTCATGAATTCCACTCTAAACTTAGATGTAACAGCTATGCAAAGAATAAGTGTTTAAAATTCCTGAAATTCAAATAATATAACTTTCTTCTTCTTCTTTTATATCTTCTAAGATATATTATATCTTAGGCAAACAAGCTTTGCCTAAGTAAAATTAAACATGGTGTTTGATCATTTATAAAAATATAATTTTTATATAGTTTACTATATACAGTTAGCTGCATATTTCTGAAACCCTATGGCTTTCTTCAATGGTCTGTTAAATTTTTCCTATAATCCCTAGAAATAACAGATTATTAATCTGTGTTTAAAGGCTAAATAAAGATATATAATTATTTGTTTATCTTAATTTTTGACACCAAAAATTACAGCAGTTTTTGAATCTGTAAATATTTCTTCTTTGTTAAATCTCTCAATTCTAAGGTTATTCCTATGATTCAAGTTCTTGACTACTCAGCAATCCAGGTAACCACATTAAATTAATATAATTATGAATCAAAACAAATAAAGCAAGTGAATTTAAGTTTAGGAAGCATCTTTCCTTAATTCACTGTACTCAAGTAAGAGTCTGACAAATATGTTTCTCTACAAGCCTGTGTTGATTAACATGAACCCCCACCAAATTTTCTTTATAGAATGTTACACCTTTTAATCAATATCTTATTATTTTAAGCAGTAAGAATTCAAGGGTAGAAAAAGCAAACACCGAAATATATAAAGTGACTGCTGGGTGACAAAAAGTCACCCACCCCTGCTTCTCCTGAGATCCTTTTTCAAACATCCCAATCACTTTTTTAATTGCAAAAGCAACAATGATAAAGCTTGAAAATATTTTCTGGAGCACTAAAAAACTATTACAAGTTTTTTTTCATTTTAGAATTAGAGCAATAATAGTGGTGGTGGCGACAAGCTAACTTGACTTAATAAAACTGAAATAAACTTCAGTTATTTAGTCCATTCTAGTGGAGTTGCATAAAAGCAACGACCATTTGATTCCAGTAGCATTTTCTGAATTTCCTTTAACAAAAAAAGCACTCATCCTTCATGCTAGCTGTAATGCAACCCACCATCACTTCAAGAAAACTGAAATATTTTGCATTATATTAACTATGCAGGTTTATGGAACTGAATTATGTGTATTGTACACTGACTTCAAGAACCATTTTAAGATATTTCGCACTAATTGTATCCCCAAAGAACCAAGTTACAACTGCTTGACTGTATTCTTACAAAATACAGCCCATATCCAACAGACAGGCATTTAAAAGAGTGGAAATATCTTAAAACTCAAGAAGAAATACATGGTTATCATCCAAAAGAAGAAGAGTAAGCTGCAAGTAGATAAATTTTTTTTAATGATTTGATACATATTCAAAACCAGAGGTTTAAATGCTCTTAAAAGCAAAATAAGTTCACCACATTTTGGAATTACCCTTCTGACTTGCCTGTTTTTACTTTAATAAGCTACTCATAACTGCATAATATCTATGTTTGAAATAAACTGATCAATTCAGAAAAAAAATAAATTCTTTTGGTAACTAGAAATACCTATAATGCTGAAAGAAAACAAAGACTCAAACATATCTTTCTCTCTCTGCCTCCTTTATTCATCTGTTTTATATATCACCTTTTCCAGACTCAATGTCATCCGAGTTTGGCTACTCAAAGTGAAACTTGGAAGTCCTCTCCAAGTTTTTAGAGGTGCTAAGCCCTCTCTAGTTCAGCCTACTACAGTAAAAGCTTTAAGTGAGCTGTATCCACAGCTTTACTTACTGGACCCAGTGGAAGTAGGGCACTCATTTTGACAAACACTGGCCACAGATTTCATAACCTTAAGTGTGCCTTCTTTTTCACTTGTGTCCTGATTTACCCTAACGCCAACGATTTATCTATAGTAAAACGTTATATTTCAAAAGATAAAAGTGAGAGTAACTGAACGTGACCCATTCCTAATATCCAGTTCACTATGAAGCTGATTTTCATTAACACTTTTTGCAGTTTGCCCAACTACCCCAACATCTCTAGATAACCTTCGATCTGATGCCTCTATGGAGAATCAGTCTTTGCATAGCCATGAAGCCAAACCACTCATATTTGCCTCTACCCTGCTTTAGTATTTTCCTCTAATTTGACTGAAGGCTAAAAGAGGAGATTTGTGGCAGTCAAAGAGATGTCACCTGTAGTTTGGTCAGCAGAGGGTGCCCAAGATCGGTGCTTGGCTGCTGTTTTCAAAAGCTGGCTGTGGGTAAGGCACTACCAAGCTCAGCGCCGTACATTTACATTTACAACTTCCTCAGCGTTTACCCTTTTTAGTTCGAGATGCTCAGAGTTAACTATTCGAAGGGCTCAGGTTGTGTACCCAAATTATTCTGTTTCCTTCTTTACGCATCATGTGCAATCACAGAATCCTATTTTGGTCGGAACCCTAAAGGCACCGGTAGTCGGATGCTTTGCAACTTTCTCCTGACTCTGCTGTGCCTTTGTTGCACGTAAGAATAATTAAAAACATGCACAGAACATATTAAGAAACTGAAAAGGTTAATGGCTTCTTAAACTCTTGACATCCACGTAGGGATTGTGCTGTAACAGTAACATACCCTCTTCCAATTAGAAGCGATCAATTGAAAATGTTTTCTCAAGACCACCCATCAATTTAGAATAATTACTTCAATAATCTAAGCTAACTAGTCATACCGGAGACTTCAACAACCAAAAGCATTCACACAGTGAAACTCCTAAGACATCCATTTTTTCAATTTAAAACGACCTAGGTACACAAGATTTCACACAGAAGACATTCAGAGTTTCTAAGAACTCACAATTCCCCTTATATTTGATCAAAATTGGTAAGATATAGAATTCTGGATGTAAAAAAGATTTAAAGATGTTTGATTTTATACTATCTTCAGATGTGTATTTCAGCTGTAACTTTTACAGATGCTTGTTTTATCTTCTTGAAGCTTGACCATCACCAGCTTTACCTCAAGACTTTTCTAGCACACTTATGTAATTGGCTCTTTCCGTGGTGAGAATACAAAATAAGCAGCTTTACACATTACACACAATTATTACACATACTCAAAGGAGATGGCATTTTCTGAGTAGATTAAAAAAAAACAAACCTGTCTTACTCTCACATGAGAGTATGAAAATAATTATATATGTATTATATATGAAAATAATTAGCTCTGCCACAGTAGCCGCAAAACTAGCATGGGGAGAACTGGCCCTAAAGTTTTTATTGTGCAGAATTCACAATTAGATCAATACACATAAAAAATTGTGATATATGTAAAAAAAAAAGTAAAGGACATACTTCCACGAAGAAAAACAATTATAAAAGTGACCTAGCACATTGTTAGCAACAGCTAGTTGTTTCATTGGGATAAATTTGGGGTATTCTAATGTATCTGCATTTCAGACCATGCAGCTGACTGGTCTACATAACTTTTTCATACAGGAAGTTGCATACATTGATTTTGTCACTACAGGGACTGAATTTGTGTTTTTTTATATATGTCTCACTGTACATTTAATAAGATTTCATAAATGATATGAGAACCTTTTAGCTCTTTCAAAGACATCTTTGAAATTAAGCAAACCTTTGAAAACATGTATATAGAGAAACCAAATTCCTCCACATTAAAAATAAGGCGTTAGTAACTCAGCTCCTTGCAGACTATACAGATTAAGCTATTAGCAGAGATAATTACTTATTTTAGAGTTTACAACATAAACTCTAAATACAACACGGCTATGGGAAGAGAGATCAGAGCTAAGGTTATCAAAACACACATGACAATTTTTCCATTTAGAATTAAATTAAATAAATGAAGCCAAGAACACATGAAGTTTAAGCTTGAAGTTTTACCATTTCATTTTATCCTGAATTAACATTAAGCTCAAAGACAGTTAAAAGGTGGGGATTTTTGCTCCATCTTACTCGAGATGAAATTGAGAAGTGCATTTGAAAATTTCTTTCCAGGTAAATCACATAATTTTATTTCACTACGCCTTGCTATTTTAAAAGTTATGAGACAGTTGGAAAATACCACATGTTGGGAAACAGTGACATGCAATAAGTTGGTGCTTATGCCATAAAAATACATGGAAATCAGAGCTGCAGCATTTCTTCATGGAAGTGTAATTAAAGGGATGTGGTACACACAGCGCACAGATTATTATAGTGACTGAGGCAACTTTCTGAAGATGGATTTACCAATAAATGCAAGTGAATAAATAAAAACTGAAGGAGGAATTAAAATGTTCTCCACTGGCAGTATGCAATGATTCTTTAATTGGTGGAGCACTTCTGGAATCTCCCTTCTCCTCCAGCATATATGCCTCAAGTCCACCACCCAACCTGTCTCAGTACAGGTCCAGTTACAAACACATCCAGGTTTTCTTCCATAGGAAATCAGTTTAAAAAAACTAAACCACCACACATCACAAAGCATCTTCATGTTTGTCTCAAACTGCTATTAATATATATATATTCATATTAAGGAATATGAATATATAATTATATATAATCATATTCAAGAATGCAGAAAAAATAATAGGAGAAGAGAATTTGTAAGTTAGTTTATTTCTGGCTATCAGAATCGCAGCCAAGCAAAAGACAGAGCATTTTGAATACATCAAGGTTTTGTCTCTGTCCATAGCTATTCTGAAATAGAAAATCTTGTTTGTATGCAAGCTGAAGAGAAGTGTTTTAGAATCACAGAACTGCTTTAGTTGGAAGAGACCTTTAAGATCAGCAAGCCCAAAAATATTTTTAAAATATCTAATCTGCATTTTCAAAGGAAAAGCTGTACATGTGTGTATTTGATCTTTAAAATTAAGCAGGAGCTTGAAATCTGCTCAGTATGATGGAATATAAGCAGTAGTCTCCTTAAAGATTTAATTAATGTCAAAATATAGGGGAAAATGGCTGAGAAGGGGGTGATGAGAGAAGCCTTCTTCACGTCTGAGTGGAAATAACCAAAAAACATCCAGAGAAAATGTCCCCAACCATTTAATCCACAGGAAAAAACAACCCTTCTCTGTGAAGACTTCTAGACCAGTTTTGATACATAATTTCTCACTAGTATTATGTAAAAACACCAATTTTCAGCCTCCATAGTATTATTTGTAACATGAAATCTAGAATTTCTAGCTCAATTTGAATATACTGATGTGTTAACAAATAAAATTTGCCTTCTGGAACAGGCATCAAACTTTTTAGATAAAGTATATCAAGAAAAACACTGTTAAGATGTTTTTTACATCTTTTCACAGTTTAATGTTATTCTGAATTTATACATTTTCTATGCAATTTGTACCTCTGTCCTAAAGTAAACACAAAATACGTTTAGAGAGAATTCAGGAGAACATGTTCCCTTGAAATGATTCTTACTGGGATCATGCAAACAAATAAGGTTCTGTAATAATACTGCCCACAGTCTTATTCATAGAGATCAGAAATAATTAACTTTCTGTTCAAATACCTGAGTTGTAAATATATACAAATACATACACACGATACATATTTTGATTTTTTTTTTACTCAATTACAAGTCTGTTTTTATCCAGAGAGCTTACTATTTCAAAAATTCTGAAGTCCTAAGGTTTCAGAGCTGAAATTCAGTATCAGCATTCAGTGATCAAGTGAGAATTTTACTACATCACTACATTTTTGAGGTTTTTGACATAATTAAATGTATCAGCTGAAATAGCCTTACTGCTATTAGGTCAAAAAAAAAAAATCTTACCACAAAAGTGAACTCCCGCTTTATGTGTTTATATTCTTAAAGACATTTTATGAACCATTTCATACTTAATGGTTTGTAAGCAATCCCAACAGTTGGGAATTGTGTGAAAAGTTGCCCAGATTGACAGATAAAGTGAAAAGGTCTGTATTAATTTCCAAATAAAGAAATGCACGGAGTGGTATTTCACTATGATTATACTCTAAAGTACCAATTAGAACGCATCAGAAACTAGAGCAAGTTGACACTCTACAATAAAGCAAATAATTTCCAGTTGGAGGGGCAGAAAATGTTAATATGCAATGTTCAAGACTACAAGAATCTTTGTAAAAGGAAGTAGCTAATAAGGTTTAATGATGCATGTCAGGAAGCCACAGTATGTAGGGAAACACAGCTGGCTTCATTTTGTAAACTATTTGATATACACATCTTTCTAGTTCACGATTATCAGCTGTGCAAGTGCCACAGGGGACAGTTTAGCCTTCAGATCAGGATATTCTTCTTGTTCTCTAAATTACAAGTAAAATACATTAATATAATATGGTGCTGTAGGCTACTGCCCTGACTAAAGCTTATCAGCTTACAAAAAAAGATTAAAGAACTCTTCTGTAAGATTCAGTTGGAACAATCTTAGCAGAATAAACAGCCTGAAAAATACTGAAATAATAAATATATTCATAAAAAAACCTACACACATTTTTGAATGTCAGACTAAATCCTGAAAGTCATTAGAAGAAACACGAAACGCCATTCATATTAATTCATGCCATTTCACGATGCGTGTACTTCTTTTATTATTGAATTAATATTAATAAAGAAATCATGGGTATTATTGATAGATTGCAGCTATACAAAGCAGTATGCTTCCTGCTTTACTGCAATCCAAGTTGCTCAGAGTGACTGCAATATGCAGGTGACAGCAATTAGCAGCAGATGACAGAAGCACTTTGAATTTGTACCAGATGGCAGCTAAGGGTCATTGGAAGCTAGCAAACCTTCCACAAGGAAACTGTTGTGTAGTACAACTATAAAACTCCTAAGGACTTAGAAATAAATTATTCAGGTTCTTAAAGAAAACCGAAAGGTCAGAATCAAATGTAAAATATTACGCAAGGCATTAAAAGCTCGCCTATTCTTTACAGAATCAAATATATTTACAAATAAAACAGAACAGAGTGAATTTAACCTCACAACAGGGAGGTCATTACAAAACTGATCGAAACACCGGATAACGTATTTTTTAAACAATCCAAACTTGTGTCATACAGGAAGGGTTAGATAAACACACTTTTTCTTCATTGCAAAAGTAAGATGCTGACTGAATATATGCTGTAAGGAAAAAAGGCCAGGAGAAGCTACATACTTGGAATACAATGCTCTAATGGGTACCCCTTCACAGTTCTGCTCCCCGCTCTCAGGAGTACTGTTTCTCAGCTCAAACACAATTAACTGCATCTCATTCACAAAAATTAATTCCCCTCAACCACACCCCAGAATCTGTAAAAACATACATAAGATTTGTTTCATTTTTCTGAACTAGAGAGGTCTCCTTACAGCCCTCAACTAATATCAGTAAAAATTATATAAAATAACTCAACAAGCCAAGTTGATTTGAGTGTAAAAGACACAGTAATGATACAGTAATAGCTGAAACAAAAACCCAGAAGTGAGAATAAGAAGTGGCCATACAGCCAGAGAACCTTTGGGTAAATGTGACAGCAGGGAATTTCGAAGATGTATTTAGAGAAGGTCCATGAAACGGAGACTCATCTGTTCGTGGTGAATCTCTTCCCATGCATAAAACCGTTGAGAAATCAACCATGCATTCACAAGTTGAAGTCAACAACCTGATAGCAGAGCAGCTGACAGATGCATGAGTTGCACTTTAAAAAGAAGTTTAAAAAAACAACCCAGCTTTAAAAGGAAAGTGATAGCGCTGGACAGGCCAGGGAGGGAGCAGCATATGGAAGGATGCAGACAGAGCTGAAGAGGTGAACCAGCATCATGATCCTCACTGCTGCACGAGTGCAAGCCAACCAAGACAGTATTTTTCAAGGTAAACAAACTGTGATGGAAGAAGAATTTCAGCTTGTCAAAGAATTAAACTTTCTTCTTCACAAAGATGCTGCGTGGTCAGAGAAAAACAAGGATGCGTAAGATTTGCGTGGAGATGAAAGGAAGGAAGAGGTAGGTGGAACTACTGAAAACGTTAGATCCCAGAATGATACGGTGGAGAAACAGAACAAGCCAAGGGGGAAGGTAGTCAGAAGAATGGGACATGCAATACAAAGCAGATGACTGGTGCCAACAGAGCGACATTGAGAAACAGACTATACACAGAGTAGGTAATAAGAAGACAGTAAATAAATAAAATAAAACAGTTTGTTCAAAAAGGAAATAAACTACTGCCCTACCACTTTCAAACTTAAACTAGAAAAAGAGCTCCATGTGATAGGGAGAAGGAAAAGAAAAAAAAGTCTATCCCTCAAACTCTGAAAGCATCAGTACAAATCTTATTTTCAGATAAGTCACAAGTCATCTATCTTTGCTTTTATAAAAGAAAATATTTGAATGGATTCCTTGGAGACTATAAGATTAAGAAAAGATTCCACAAAGTCTCCAAATCATAAGAGAAATGAAACTGAACGCTGTTTTGTATAAACAGAGTTTTGGGATACATTCCAAAAGATACGATGGGAAGGGAATTAGCTTTAAGAATACGAAGAGCAATCCACTCTGCAAACTAATCCACAATCTAAACCACATTATTTTTATCCAGTACAAGCTGGAATGCTGATTTTAATGCTAAACCTATCCCAAGGCTTGCACTCTGAACTGAGGTAAAAAAAGAAGGACAAAGATCACATTTGTTAAGAATATGACAAGCTCATTACTTTAAGGATGCAAACAGAACTGAGCAAGTTATCTTAGTTATGATCACTATGTTCAGCCTATATCAAAACAAATATTCTGTCCTCATACGTATAGAACTTTCCTTCTAGTATTCATCACTGCAGACTAAGATCTCAAGTCATGTGAATCATGATGGTTACTGAGCATTAAAGAAATACAATGGACTTCAGCTACATAAATTAGGAAGTCTCGCATATGAAAACGTACAGGAAATGTTTTTCTGTACTTGTGCTACATAAAAAGAAGTCTGACCAGCTCAAAAATAATGCCTGTAAAGAATTCAAACAAAAGATGTGAACATCAGATGTGTGATTATTTCAAGAACGCTCTGCAGGTCTCAAAGATCCTAGCTTCTGACATTTAAGAGATCCTTTTCTCATCATAATAAGAAAAATAAAATAACTTTTATACTTTGAACATACCCACCACAAAAAACTAATCTTTCTATTCCTCTTTATATAATTCCATTCCATATTGGGAAAAAATTGAGCAAATTCAGGAAAATATTAAAATAATTGCACAAATTATAGAAAATTATGCAAAAGAAAAATTATATAGGCTGTTCTAATAATCACTAGAGTTCTTAAATAAAGATATTAGGCACATCTGGTTCTCTACACAGTTGCAGTATCAAGTTTTTAGAATGGTAAGATTTCAGGAACTTGTGTGCATCTTTACTAAGGAAGGCATATAGAACATTCCATGATAAAGTTGCAGATTTCCAATAAAATCCAGGAAAAAAAAAAACACATAAAAAAATCAGTGCCAACTGTGGTACATTCTTCTTATTGTTCTTTTGCTGGACATTATGACCAAACACACTGAAGATCAAGAAGTTATCAGTATTGGTCAACACAGATTTACCAAAGGTAAATCATGCTTGACCAATCTGGTAGCCTTCTATGATGTTGTAACTGGTTGGTTAGATGAAAGGAGAGCAGCAGATGTCATCTACCTTGACTTTAGCAAGGGTTTTGACACTGTCTCCCATACCATCCTTATTAGAAAATTAAGGAAGTGTGGGCTAGATGAAGGGGCAGTGAGGTGGATTGAGTCCTGGCTGTGTGACAGAACTCAGAGGGGTATAATTAATGGAGTGGGGTCAAGTTGGAGGCCTGTGACCAGTGGTGCCCCTCAGGGGTCAATATTTGGCCCAGTCCTGTTCAACATATTCATCAATGACCTGGATGAAGGGACAGAGTGTATCCTCAGCAAGTTCGCTGATGATCCCAAACTGGGAGGGCTGGCCAACACCCCAGAAGGCTGGGCCACCATGCTCCAGCACGACCTGAACAGGCTGGAGAGCTGGGCAAAGAAGAACCTCATGAGGTTCAAGAAGGGCAAATGGAGGGTCCTGCACCTGCGGAGGAAGAACCCCAGGCACCAATACAGGTTAGGGATGGATCTTCTCGGAAGCACTACTGAGGAAGAAGGATCTGGGAGTCCTAGTAGATAGCAAACTTTCCATGAGCCAGCAATGATCCCTTGTTGCCAAGAAGGCCAATGGAATCCTGGGCTGCATAGGGAAGAGTGTGGCCAGTAGATCGAGGGAGATCATTCTCCTCCTCTACTCTACACTGGTGAGACCACAACTGGAATATGGCATCCAGTTCTGGGCCCCCCAGCTCAAGAGGGACAGGGAACTACTGAAGAGAGTCCAGCATAAAAATGAAGATGATGGAGGGATTGGAGCACCTCCCTTATGAGGAGAGGTTCAAGGAGCTGGGATTCTTTATCCTGGACAAGCAAAGGCTGAGGGGAGATCCTATCTATAAGTATCTAAATGATGGGTTGAAGGATGTTGGGGACAGACTCTTTTCAGTGGTTTCCAGTGATAGGACAAGGGGCAATGGGCACAAGCTGGAACATGGGACGTTCCATTCAAGTATAAGGAAAAATTTCGTTAGGGTGAGGGTGACAAAGCTCTGGAAGAGGCTGCCCAGGGAGGTCATGGAGTCCCCTTCTCTGGAGATCTTCAAGCCCTGCCTGGATGCTGTCCTGAGTGATGTGCTCTGGGCAGCCCTGCTTTAGCAGGAGAGTTGGACTAGATCATCTCTAGAGGTCTCTTCCAACTCTGACAATTCCGTGATTCCATGATTATTAACGAACACCTGATACACAGACCATAACCCTGATGGATGCAGGGAGACACATAACTATTTCCACACCATCAGAGAGCCCTATGGAGGTGGGGCAGGTCTATGCAAGGAGGTGAGGTTATAACCATCATCTGAGAGGTGGTGCCCTTTGCCCTTACCCCCTCCACCTCCCAGTAGCTGTGCTTTGCCAATGGCATGATTAACTCTGAATGGCCACGAAGGCAGAAGGAGCAAGGCAAGAGAAAAAGCAAACCCTTGCAAACTTATTAGCAGCAGCTGAGAGGAAACAGCCATCAGGGACCGCCTCTTAAGAGCTCCCTGGAATACCCAGCACAGTCAACTGCACAAAAAAAAAATCTTTTTTATTGTCTTCTGGAGAATAACTTTTCAAATGGTTTCTATGTTTTACCAAAAATCTTTTTTTTTTTAGCCTAGCTCATTACAGGTAATTGTATTACAGTTCATTACAGGTAATTCTTCTGGTGAAGAAGCAACAAGTTGTTGCTATTCTGTAAGTTGATCTATTTTAAGAGATGCTCAGGCTCTGAGCATAGATTAATTGGGACTACTATTGGGACTACTGAAGAAATGGTGTCCTCCACCACTGATCCTTCCTCAAACACTGGTGTGAAATGACACTGAGCTGCTGAGCCAAATTATAACATATTCCTGTTTAAAGCATACTGACAGGGAACAAAATCCAGGCAACTTCTAATGGGAGTCTCCAAAACTTCAAAACCAAGGAAGTGATACATCTCAGAACATCATGAATTGAATTCTTCGTGAAAACCACAGAAGTTTAGGACTGTGAGTGAGAGATGGCTTATGGCTAGTCACGTAGTTACACGTAGTCAGAAAAGACCTATCACATGGTTGTGTATACCAATTGCCTAATATGTTTAACTGTTGCTTTCAGAAAAAAAAGTAAATTTACAAGTTAAGGCACAGGTTCTTCTGGGACTTTAATTTGTGAATTGATGGCAGGCCACATCATGGAGCAACTTACTCTCTAGCCCAGAGATACAACAGCAAAGTAGATAAGCAAGTGACGATGTAACATTATTTTCCAGATGCCAAAGAAAAGATATTAAGATCAAGTTTGCTCTAAGGCTACAGACATCACATGCATGCAAACCCAATAGTACCAATATTCAAGATATAACAGCACTATGAAGCACTAAGCTGTATGAGAAATGAGGTCCAATACCTTAAACTGACAGTCTTAATGTTTGCTTATTGTTTAATGTAGTGCTATAAATCCAGTATTCTTCCAGTTTTCTACACATGAAAGAAAACAGAAAACTTCCATTCCTTTATGTGCAACTATTCTTTTTCCATACTAGTCATCTGAAGATCAAAAACCCCACTTCCACACTTTTGGTATTAGAGTTAATGGAGCTACTGGTAATGATAGTTGACAGATAGTCTTTCTGGCTCAGAGTGCAGGACAAAGAAATTTTGCTTTTGGTTTGCCAAAACATTGCTGATCATTTCTGAGTATTGAAGTTCCTATGATCTAATTCCAGTTTTGGAAGAACAAGGGTGGCTCCTGCCACTCAGTCCTTTCTTTCCAAACTTTTCAGGAAAGACTCTTTTGTCATCCTCCTTACTGTTCCATCTATCTCACTGAGACACTCTAGTCTTTGTGAGGGGCTACTTTATTTTCCATCTTCTGCTGCTTTCTTTTCTTTGCTCAGAGATGAGAGCACACAGACAGAAAAGCACTAATTATATTACTTGTCTTTCCTCATGGCCTAATCCCAGCAATTCTCCCTTACATCAAGAGAAGGATTCTCATACTTCAATAGAACCTACAGACTTCAATAGGACCTATAGACATACAGCTATAAAAAGCCATTCTTCTTATCGACTACAAACGTCAAATTATCAATTTAATAAGAAAAACATGCAAGTAAAGTTACTGGACCCTTACATGACAGTGTAGAAGCAGGACAAGGGTTAATGCACTTCTAAGGTCCTTCTGAAGCTCTTTAGGTAACAGCAAATTCTTTCTTGTTTCAACTGATGGAATTTTACAGGGTGTTTTGTTCTCTTGATCTATACAGACATGGAAGATTCATGATGTGATTGTACTTCTCTTATGGAGAAGACCAGTGGCATAACACACAAGAACTACTAACGTTAACGTAGGTACTTGTGAACAGAAAGGCAAGTTGGACTTATATATGTCAGCTTTTGAGGTAGAACAGATAAAAATGGCTTACTAATGCCATACAAGATATTGGACAATCAAATTTAAGGATGTTCAAATAAGTGTGTCAAGGCAGTATTGAAAATGCTATGCTGGATAGGTAAATTGGTGAAGTGATAACCGATTTCTGGGAACATGTGAATCTGCTCCAGTCACTCTCCTTCACTCCAAATGAAGGAGTGGATGAGGAAGGTGGCTTTTTTTTTTCCAAAAATTATTCTAATAAAATGGGGGAGAGAGAAGGATAAGCACAGAGAAGCCTTTTAAAAGTAGAGAAGTCAGTTTGGTCAAAAAACTCTAGGAAGGAGAGTTCTGTGGGAGGGGGGAGAGAGAGAGAGAGAATAAGGGGTATGATGTGATTTTGCCTCAGATTACCAGAATAGAAATACTTTTTTATTATTTCAAGGCTCATCTGTGAGGCCATTTTAAAATAACCAAAGGCAACATATACACACAAGAAAAACAATACAGATTCTTAGATTTTCATTTGTGTGTGTTTTTTTAAAAAAATACCAAAACACCCAAACAATACTTGCAAAATCACCAAAGCACCAGCCCCATACATGTAGTATTTAGCTTTCAGGCTAGTGAAGAATTAGGAGAAAAAACAGTATTACTCTTTTGATGGACACTGAATAGTTACTATGAAGTTTTACTTCTGGTGTTAAAACCTAACAGCAGATGTAGAATTCCATAATATAAAGCAAAAAAAAACCCAACTGTTTTGAATGCTGCTTGTAAGGATTAGCAATATAAAAACTATTTTTGTACTAATCTGAAGCACACTAGGCAGATTACACACTGTAGCTCCTTTACAGACGCTAGTGATTTCTCATGAGTTCTATTTAAGATAATTTCTCCTCATTTTGATGCATTACTGTGTACATTTTGAGTGTATATGTATATTGCACAGTCCAAGTAATTTTAATTTTTCAATCTTAGTACACAAAATACATTGCTCTCAAATTCATTTCTGTTTCTCTCCAAGTATATCTTTTCTTAACTTTACACCCGAAATCTGTTGCCACTGATGGAAAAAGGTCACAACTGCAGAAGGGCCGTGCTAACAATCTTGCTTTCTATGATGACCAAAATTGTAAAAGCAATTCTAAATTTAGATAACAAAAAAACCCTATTCTGCACTTTAAATAGGTAAGAATGAGAACACTGCAAAATGCCAGACAAAATAAATAAATAAGTTTGTTAATTTCCCTCTTGGTTAATTAACACCTATAAATGACCTTTAGCATCGACAAGTCCAACTTCATCCAGAAAGCCAAGGTTTAAGAATATCTATCCGAATAGGATTGATTACTGATTACAGCATTGTGAGGAACACAATTCAATCTGATTTTTTTTTTTCTTTTTAAGGCTGGAACTGCATTCCTGAGTAAGCTGATGTGACTGCCAATGAGGTAAAATGCAGAGAGTCATTAGACTATAATAATGTTGATGTTACCATTTCTACATTTATGTAAAGCACAGAAGATATATCATTTTAGACTGAAATTAAATCTTGTCAGAAATAATTTTTCTTTATATTGTTTGGAATTAAAAACATATTGAATTGATCCATTAAGAAAATTCTCTTCTCTCTAGCTTTCTGTTTTTCAGACTGCGTCTGCATCCTTAGGCAATGAAACAATTTTTATAATTGTAATAAAACAACAAAGTGTTGACTTTAAGTTAAGAAAATTGTTGCTTGAATGACTAAATACTTCAGCAAACACAATAAATCCTTATAAGTTTAACATACAACAGATAAACCACATGCTTGAACAGGTACATACATTTCACAAGTTTGCTTAAACTTATTTCAGTTTTAGTCTTCAGCTCAGTGTTTATAAAGCAGGTCTGCATCTCTAAGTTTTTAATACTGGTTTAGTCAAAAAACATCTTCCCTTAAGCAGGAAAACTAAAAATTTGCTTTTAGAAAATATGAGTTTATAGTACAAAGCACAGCAGTAATGTTATACTCCGGCAAGAAATAAAACTGAAGCATCTCTCTGTATTTCAATGAAGAGAGGAACAATGAAAGAGTCAAGGCCATGTATTTCTTGCTTATCTCTAGACATAGAAGTCTCATTTTGACAATTGAGAAACACATCTCAGTGTTTGCTTTCTCCCAATGCCAGAAGACACGAGCATCACTGAGTACATTCCCAACAAGAGCATATCACCATGTTTTACAGGAAAATCTCTGGACTATTATTTGTATTTGTTTTCAAAGGCAGCAGAGACAGTCTGCTAATATTTGAAACAATTCTTCTCTGAAGTAGAAGAGGGGGACAGACTTATTTCCTCTCAAGTCTGCAGCAATATCCCAATTGATCAATTTAATTTCAATTTTGTTTCAGCAACAGTCATGTGCAGGTTTATTTATTTGCTTATTTTTTAAATGTTCAAATCTTTACAAGATCTATTACAGCTGAGAGATTGATTTCAAAGACTATTTTAGACTCCCTTTGCCCTCCTTTTGGCACCTAACGCTACGTGCCCTATCCAATGTGCAATCATTAGTGTCAAGCTTGAGAAAACACCAGAAGATTCCCCCTCCCAAAACACACAGAGGAAGAATGAACTGCCTACTGCTTGTCTGCCTGCTGCAAGGCTAACTACCACAGAATAGGCACCAAGTGTCTTATCTTACAGAAGTATGCAAGCTCACGTGGGCTGGTTTTGCCTGGGACAGCATTAATTTTCCTTTTTTTTAGTTTCAGGTCCTGCTGAGCAGTGCCTACAGAATCAAGGCGAGTCCACGAGAAGGTTCACAAGAAGCTGGGAGGGGAAAGGGCAAGGACAGCTGACTCCAACTGACCAAAGGGATATTTCAGACCACGCATCATCATGCTCAGCATTTAAACCCGGGGGAAGGAGGAGGAGGAAAGGGGGAGTGGGAGCCATTTGAAATTATGGCATTTCTCTTTCCAAGTAATCATTACGTGTGATGGAGACCTGGAGCCTTCCTGGAGATGGCTGAAGACCTGCAGTCTGATGGGAAGCAGTGAATGAATTCCTTGGTTTGCTTTGCTTGTGCATGAAGCTTTTCCTCTACCTATCAAAACTGTCTCAATCTCAACCCCGTGAGTTTTATCACTTTTCTGATTCTCTCCCTGATCCCACTAGAGGGGAGTGGGTGAGCAGCTGCATGGTGTTTAGCTGCCTGCAGGTTAAACCAAAATACCATGGTAGAAGATACAGAGACAGTAAGATGTTAACTCCAGAGAAAGGCAGAGTTAAAATCGACACCTTAAAAATGTTGGCAACCTTTTTTCTTTTCTTTTTTTCTTTCTTTTTTTTTTTTTTTTTCCCCATCTATCATAATCTTAAATGTTTATCTGTATGTAGTTCCCAAGTCCATCCTTACTGGTCACATTAGTTGTGGGCAACTGCTTTAAACAAGGATGTTCAGTCCATAGAGTCAAAAAACCCACACCAATATTACTGTTAAGTAATTGGTACACACAAGCCTCATTTCTGAAATTGATTTGAAATACAGTTGACAGAGTTGATGCAGAAAATAGTCTCTACAGAAAGTCTGCTCAGTACGAGATTAATTTTCAGATTTTTGAAATATTCTGCAGAGATATTTAAATCAGGTAATTTTACATATACTATATTAAGCCTCATTGTTGACATTTAGTAGATTCCTATCAGCTAATTATGGCACAAAGAACTAAGCACCTCCAAGAAGCAAATGAATATACATATTTAAAATACTGAACTTTGCAATATACCATGATTCCTTCAAAGGCCTTTGAACAACAAATGAATACAGTTTAGTTATACAAGCGTCACCTGCTTTATCAGTAGCAGATAAAATGCTATTTAAAAGCATCATTTCTAATTAGAATAGACTATTTCATTTGGAAGGGACCTACAACAATCATCTAGTCCAAGTGCCTGGTCAATTCAGGGCTGACCAAAAGTTACAGCATGTTATTAGGAGGGGTGTCCAAATGCCTCATGAACACTGTCAGGCCTGGGGCATCAAACACCTCTTTAGGAAGCCCGTTCCAGGGTCTGACCACTCTTGTAAAGAAATGCTTCCTAATGACCAGTCTAAACCTTCCCTGATTTGTTCCTCAGCTAATTATTTGAGAGAGTGCTCATATACCAATACAATACATGCCAGATAATATTAAGCTTTGGCTCTGTTAGTTTGTATATGTGCATGTGTAATATTTTGCTTCTTAGTACTTAATGAAAATTATAAGTTTAATGTTACAGCTGCTAACATAAATAAAGTGTTACACAAGCAAAGGTGGTACATGTACTGTCATAACAGTAAAAACCATGTTGCAGCTTGTCAACATGCTGCTGGATCTCTTTTTTATAGGTTCACCTGCCACATATTCTTTTGCTGATGAAAATTTGGAGCAATTCTTTTAAATTTAAAAGTAATTATGAAAGCATTGGGGAAATTTTATAGACAAATCCTTTTATCATAGTTCTCTGTGTTCAAAAAGATTTGAACAAATATTTACTAAAAATCTAATTCATCTCCAGAATCTGTTGAATTTGGGTAAAGCATGTTACATTTATGCACTCCCTATCAATTTACTCTATTAAATACTTTCATTTTAAACACCTGTGAGAATTATTTATTAGTCAGAAGTTGTTCAGAATTCTTAGGGAAACATTCTGTTACTCAAGGGCTTGTCTCTGTGTCAGATGGAACAGAAAATAGTTATGCACCATAAATATTCTGGTTCCATTTTACTCTATTATTTTAAAATGTATGTTATAAAGATTAAAATAATAAAAGGCCATCTTAATCCACATAATGGTATATATCACCTGTCTCTGTCAATGACACGTTTAAAAGCATCTCTTTATTAGAAACACAAATCAATACACTCAGGGGACTGCAATAACTGCTTCAAGCAATTCGTGTTATCATTTCATTCTTGATGTTCCTACTCGGAGCAACTGATTATGAATGGCGTGAAAATGGCAACCTGTCACAACTGATTTTTTTCTAAACCTCTTGCAAGAACTTTTTCCTTTCTTAATATAATTAAGTATCTTCTAACTATACTAAACACAGGTATAGGCTGTAAGATACAGACCACAACTGAAGTTCCCTTTCTTTATAATTGAGGGCCCTCCCCAACTGACATTAGAAACATCACTGATGAAATGAAGAGCTATTTGCTTTGTTTTGATCAGAAGGAACTTTGTACAGAGGGAAGCACTCAAACTTCTCCTATCTTTTCAACAGACACATCTCTTGACAATGTTTTCATTGCTTACAAAAAAAAAGAACATTCTGGGTATTGACTAGAACCTCAGTTATCTTGCTCTACTTCCTCTAGAAGGCCAAATAAATTTTGGAAGTCTGTTGTAAGCATTCCTTAAAACTACTCTGTAGCTTTGACCAAATCATTTACAGTAAAATAATCTGAGAGAAGTGGGAATTAATATTTAACTGTGAGATAGAAGTATAACAGTCTGAAGATACCCATTTGTACTTCGAAGACAAATGTTTCCATTAGTATCTGTAACAGTCCTAGCTAAAGGAAGAAAAATTTTACTTCTGAAATGAGACTTAGGCAGAATTCACTTTTCATACCAAAGTTCAAGTCAGTTCAGCACACGTGAAATACATCACAGTAAGAGTTTATAGATTTTTGGTATATCTATTTGTAAGTTTTACAAAAACAGAAGCAGAAGTAGGAAATCCCACAGTAAAGCTAGTTTACCTTATTTTTTGGATTGGATGTGTTCATTACACTTCGAGTTTCCTTGCCTGTGTAAATGACAACACCAATTACAGTTCCTGAAAAACAAACAAACAAAAAGTAAACCAAGATGTCAAGTAGCTCAAAGAAATTTGTCTGAATTAAAACTTGCAGTAATTTACAGTCCCTCTAACAAATCAATTGCATGAGTGCACCCTCAGCAAGTTTGCCAATGACACCAAGCTGTGTGGCATGGTATCCACGCTGGAGGGAAGGGATGCCACCCAGAGGAACCTGGACAGGCTTGAGAGGTGGGCCCATGCAAACTTCATGAAGTTCAACAAGGCCAAGTGCAAGGTCCCACACGTGAGCTGGGGCAATCCCAAGCACAACTCCAGGCCGAGTAGAGAATGGATTGAGAACAGCCCTGAGAAGGACTTGGGGGTGTTGGTGGATGAGATGCTCAACATGAGCCATCAACATGCCCTCAAAACCTTGAAAGCAAACTGCATCCTGGGCTACATCAAAAGAAGCGTTGCCAGCAGGTTCAGGGAGGTGATTCTGTCTCTCTGTCAGACCCCAACTCTGGAACACCCAGGACAAGGGCATAGACCTGCTGGAGCAGGTTGACAGGGGGGCCACAAAGATGATGAGAGGGCTGGAGCACCTCTCCTATGAAGACAGGCTGAGGGAGCTGGGATTGTTCAGCCTGGAGAAGAGAAAGGTCCAGGGAGACCTTATAGCAGCCTTCCAGTACCTGAAGGAAGCTACGGGAAAAATGGAGAAGGACTCTTTATCAGGGAGTGGAGCAATAGGATGAGGGGTAACATTTTTAAAAGATTTCATATAAATGAGTAATCACTGATTGGTAAGAGATTGGTTAAACAAAAGAGAGAGAAGTTATAGAAGACACCACTAGAATAAACACGTGGGCCTGGAAAGAGATAAAAGAGGACATGCAGAATTAACACACATAAACAGCCAGGCATACTCTGAATCTGGTGTGTGATCATATTAGTACTTGAGAGATACCAAAAATTTCCATGTGAACCATGTAAAAACAAGAAAGTGCTCAAATTAATTGAAATCGTGTATAGGACTTGGCACAAAATAGTACTTTTCACAGCTGTGGAGTTGATACCGAGTTCTGATTTGTTCTGATTGTATCTAAAATGGCTTTGCAAGACTGACACCTGCCAAAATGATCACAAAATTCCATTCATACAAATCCCCTTTTAATAGGTATCTCAGCAGGTCTCTCTTGTTTAGTGTTTGAGCCACACTGATCATTACAGTAAATGGAGAGAAAAAAGCTAAAGTCCATACTGTAGTGGAACTTATGAGGCTTTTGAAATTTTAACTGCTGACTTTCACTTTTCCTGTTCTGAAGGAAAATCTACCAAATCTTTCAATAAACACAAACACCACAATAAGTGATGTCACAAACAAAAATTATTTGAAAGATAAGTAATTTAATTAAAGATAACCCAAGAGGTTTTCAAAATACTTAGTGGTTTAAATCATTTGGTTGAAGTTGTTTCTTCAATGACAGCAGTTTTTCAAGTTTTCACTAACCAAACCTTCCTTTCCTTCAGGCACTATTATTAATTCAACAGCAAAACCACAAATATTAAGAATGGCACATATACTTTGTACTTTGCTGGTACATTTCTGAAACACAGGGACATTGCCACAGAAAAAGTCAGAATATTTTTTCCTCTCTCACTTATTAAAGAATAATAAAAGGATGGATGCATGCTTTGGAGTTGAGAAGCTTCTGATTTGCACCACTACCAGAAGCTTCCAGTGTGATCCTGGCATATTAATCTCTGTATTTTCTGTGATTCAAATAAACATCATACACAGTCATCAGATCTCTGTGAGAGCTGTACAGTTAGGGGCACAAAGCACTTCAGATCTGTGAGCAATAGGAATCTCTATTTAGGTATCTAAACTATCAATTCTGAGAACATCTGGGTCTATAATATGTATTAGCTGTGACAAAATGGTAATTCTTTTTTTTTCCCATTTAGCATCCTTGTATTCTAAGGGGTAAGGAGCTCTACCGAAACCAAGGAAAGTAAACACCTTCCAAATGTAAAAAATTGAGAAAACTCACTCTCCTGAACTTTATTTGTTGATGTAAAAAGGCTGCGGAATAGTTTATTCTTGAGTTGTTTAACACTACATGATTCTGTTGAACCAGTATTTTGGTTCCTAGAGTTCAAAAAGAAAAGAAAAATAGTTTTAAACTACAGTAAATATTTTCTTGTTACTTAAAATGGTCTGGCAGTCGGCGCTTTGTTTCTGTAGAATCCATTACTGGAGAATCCTGATATTTTCATGAGCTTTGGCAATCTGCATTCAACATGCAGTTGATAAGATTCCTTGAAACCTTGATACATTTACTGTTACTGATCTGCAAGATGATCGATTTGTGGTCTCTTTCCTCTAGAGCTGCCAGGACATCAGCAACCAGAGCTCAGATTTTCTGAGGTATTCCCCACAAAATTCCCCAAACACTTTTCCTAGCCTGACCTTGACCCTCTGTATCACCTTGACAAACAGCAACGTGTCTTACAGATAGTGGGCTCTCCAAGCTGTTGCACTATGCCAAAGGGAGTATCAGCAAATTCAGCATATGTGTCCCAGAACCTACAAGGGTTGGCAAGGGCATTGCAAGAGCAATTGGCTTAATAACAAATGATGTCCAGGCTGCTTAACGAGCGCTGGAGCCTACCAAGCCAAGACAGTAAAGAGACTGAAGAAAGACACACGTGTGGTTAAGCTGAGGTAGCCTTCTACAGAGAAGAAAAATTGTAAGTACAGACTTTCACATGCTACAGGATGTTTATTCTTCTGTTTTCCTGGAAACTGCGTGGCACTTGTCTGCAGAGATTGTGTGCAAGCCTAATCTTCCACTAAATTTTTCAGACATAATCAAGGACAGGCCATGGTAAAGGAGTGGACTCTACTGCAAACTTGCGTAGAGTCCACCTCTGACATCCTGCCATAGCAAGCTTATGTGTTTATAATGCAGTTAGACAGGTGTTTTTATTAACAAGGTTTTCCGTTGTCACACATCCTGGAAATTCAATTATGAAGTCTAATTTCTTTTAAAGAACACTATAATAAAATTCAAGTTTAATTAGCTTGGCATCAAGAATCCTAACTTAGCTATGTACATTCAACTCGGGAGTGAGATGAAAACAACTGAATGATACATCAGTTATCAACCAAATCTAGAACATCTTAATTTTAATAATCCACAAATTGTTTTGCCTTATGATCTCCTTCATGCCTAAATGCACAGGGCACCCGTAAGACCTTACAATTTCCTTATCAGACAAGCAATAGATTGAAGGCAATAATTTCCTACCCTTTGTTAAAGGCCTAATCCCATCAAATGTTAAAATTACCTCCAAAGAAGTGCTGAGCAATTATTAAGATCTGGATTTATGATACCATACAGAACAAACAAATATCCAAATAGAAATGTTATATGTTTGGTAATTGCAGTACTCAGATGAGAAGAGCACATTATCACAGTATTAAATTGCAGTTAATAAGATGACATAAGTGAAATGATATGTCAAAGTTTATATTTAGAAGATGTAATTAATGTCACAAAGTCAGTTACTGCTACCTTAATTCAACCAACTTCTGCATGCACATCATGACACCATTTTTAATTATTTGATCACATTATTTTTCCCCTTCAAAAGGGGCTGCAGTCTTGAAGAGCCATTCAATATTTTTTACTTTGCATCATTCAGTGACTTGCTCTCCCTTAGAGTCTTATTCCACAATTCAAAACCATGCTCCAACAAGAAAATTATCTTCTCCTATGTTTTTCTACTACTATCATTATTAATGAACTTAAGTCCTTCACAAACAACTAAACCTTCTCAAAACCCTTCAGAAGTAAAAAACCACAAACTTTAGGGCATTAAATTTTGAGGAACCCCGTTTCCCTTAATTTGGATGCCAACTTCAGATGCCAGATCAAGAAACCTCAAACATTAGTAACACTCCTAAAAAAATCAAATCTTCTACCCTGGAAATAAAAACATGAATGGTTTTCAATTAAAAATCACTTTGCACATGTGCACTCCTTTAGTGTCATTTCTTCCCTTCATAAATAAATTTGGGGAAAAGCAAACTCAAGTTTACACAATATTGAAATTTATAATTAATAAGCAGCATCTTTTCACACACCATTACAGATCTTGACTACTTAAGTTAAAAGCCTATTTGAGGACAATTTTAGGCATCACCCATACCTAAAACAGAATACTTTACAACCTGAAGTTTTAATTAAAACAAAAAGGTCAGTGACTTTAGTGGGGTATAAGAGACAACCCCATAAAACTATTAAGGGGGATTAAAATGGTATGTATATATTGTGAGTAGCATGACTAAACCGATGGGAAGGGAGACAACAGAGGAGCAAGAGATTAATAGCCTGGAAGACAAAAAGATTTTCAAAAGCCACTACTATTTCACGTTGTAAAAACAAAGATAACGCTTCCACAGAGTTTTTAGGTACATTATCAGCTTTGCTAATTGCAACACTTACCTGAAGCAACAACAGTGCTTGCCCATAACGTATTTTCTATGCTTAAGCTTTCATGAACTGCTGGATCACTGTCTTCCTGTTAAAAATATGAACAGCTACTAAGTAAATCAACATCACAAATAGTCATAGTTAAGAACAATGCCAAACCACCTGAATAACTACCACAGGATATCTGCATCCTTGTTTCAGTGTCTAACATCATTCACTGTACATATTTTTTTGTCTGTATGCAAACACAAAAAAAACTTTTCGAAAAGTTCATATTACTTAAATCCAATTCTATTCAAAGAACTGAATTCAAGAGTGTTTTCAAAGGAACATATTCTTTTCCTCAGGTGTATCGAACTGCAGAACAGTTTGCTACACCAAGCAGTTCAAGTGAGTTATGAACACTAACCATCAGAAATTAACACCCTGTTCTTTATGACAACTTAAATCACCTATAATTCATAAAATAAGTTATGGTCATCAAAATTTCAAAGCCAAGCGACATCATATCAACTTCAGGAAAGAACATTTAGACTTTTAAAAAGAAACGTACGTTTGTGTTGTCTCACCACATACTTGCAAAATACATGTCCAATGGGAAAATACTTCAATAAGAAATTGCTTCTGTGATTATTTAAAACTTTCATTTTTTTTCTTCCTCCCCTCTCTCCTCCCAAGCAATAATGGTCCACAGATTGTAAACAGACTTAATCTCTCATAATCAATTTGGAGCATGTACAGATTTGTTACTCATTAGCAGCTGTGAAATGTGCTGTTTACAACTAAAGGGAACTTTAGGAGGTAGGATAATCAAGTGCATTTGATCAAATTATGGATTGTGCTAAACATTTTGCAGGAAAAGGGGGGGGGGCACTGATTTACCAAAGTACACAGTAAATTCTACATAACATCAATAATCAAAACTTATGTCCATTTTTTCATTTCTATTTTGAAAAAACCACCAAGCACGGGATGAGCTGCTTAGAAATCTGTGTTCCTGAAAAAGAAAAATCTCAAACTAAACAGATACACTTTTGTGTACTTCAAAAGATCCCTACATAGCAAGGAAACTACAGCTCTTACTTTATGAGCATCCACTACTGTACTTCAAGGAGCAAATCATGCCCGAGTGCCACAGGAGTCCCCAGCAGGCGTATAATAGGATGACACGTACTAACTGAGAGCTTCACCACAAAAAATCCTGTATTTCAGTCAAATATTGCAACCTCATAGAAATGAATGGGGCAGTCTTATACCATCATCAACATACAGTGACAGGACACAGATGTGAACACCATCCTGTTATGAATTTAGTCTCAAAATAGAAAAGTTTTTGCGTTTTGCCCTTAGAAATTGCATACCTGTTGTCCACCGTGGGACTTCAAATAGCTTCTCCCAAACACTGAAAAAAATTTTTCCCATCTACCACTTCCTAAAAACCGCAATAAAGCTGAAGAAGTAATTTTTGCAGTGTCAAAAGCAGAAGAGAGAACTTCCATGATTCTGCACAGAGTTTTAAGCAAACAGTAAATAATACTGGTCATGGCAGTACACACTAATGTAATGTTTTATGAGCTCCACCAGGTAAAAGCTGAGTTAACAAGTATGACTACCTTTTATTCTCTTTCTACAGACGTGTTTTTCTTGTGCTTTTTCAGAATTGGTGAAATAGCTTCCTAATTTATCAACCCACGTATAAGCCTCAGACAGAAAAAACTCTACTAGTTACACCTGTTTAAATTTAATGGTGCATCACCATTTCAAAATAAGCTCACCATGGATGATGCCCTGAGAACAAGTAAGACAACCTCACACATTTTCACACAACACTAATTTAGCTCATTTAATGCTCCTTGGTAGGATGTCTAGAAGAGGGGAAAGGAGGAAAAGAATGAACTTACACCATTATCTATGGGCCAGGCATAATCTTTCCCGTGTGCCCACACAAAGACACACGGGTACTTTTCATGCCCTGCCTGCACACAAGGCACCAAAACCCATCAAGTACAACAGAAAATAACTTTAAGTGAAGCTGTGAGACATCAATAGAGTACAGGAGAGCTTTAACTCTTCCTGACGTGGTTATGCAGCTGTGCTGCAAGAGGTATCTCCTGTCAGCTCTCAGGTTTGCTGTGGATATATTTCTCATGTAGAAGTGCTTAAGAGAAGTTGTTCCCTCATAAAAACTCCAGAGTTGTGCACCTACATTTCTGTTGTGGTTTGGTTTACGGTCATGCACTTTTTGAAATTATCTAAGTTTGTCTTCTACATTGTTAGCAATCTGTCTTCATAAAGAGGAAAAAAAAAGAAAAGAAAAATCAATGTGCTATTACCTTGTCAACCTGCCCTTGCAAGAATTCTTTGAACATCAATGCTTAAGTAGGAAAAATGTATGCATTAGCATCACTAAGCACACTAATTTTTTTTTTTAAGCTTCAACATAAAATAAAAATTAGATGCAAAGCCTGATTTTGTGTAAAAAGCAAGGGCTCATGGCAGAAGTAGAAAGATAAATCAGTAAACAAGTGTCCTAAGACAACATCTCACTATGCAGAAGGTACATAGTTAACAAAAAAAACCCAAACAAACCCAAAACTTGTAAGAAGATCTACAGTGATCCATTGTGAACCAAATCTGAGGGCACTGCCCCCAAATGCACGCACACACCATTTCAGTTTGAACTGCCCTTACTGCTGAAGCAGTCAAAACAACACACACATAAAACCTGAAAGCCCAAAACGCATCAGGGTTATTTACACATATCGGGGACGCTGGAATCATACAGCTCTTATTATGTGTACAAACAGAACCCACAACGGAGAGCCACTGGTTAGTGATGATTTCCCCACGTGTCAATTACACATACTGTTGTTAAAAAGGCTCGGAGGAGTTCAATTTATATTTAGAAAAGTATACACTTATCCATTGGGACAGGAATAACATGAATCTTACAGCTGTTAATAGAAGTTTCATTTGGACAATTGGTCAATACAAGGTTTAAGTAAACATTGTTGCTTACAGCTTTGAAGGTGTGAGGAAATGACATTTACTTTGTAGGCAGCATGGACTATATAACTGGTATAAATTGGTCTTCGAGAGCCAACAAGTGCAGAATCTCATTCATCACTGTACTTAGAATTGTGAACTGGAATTCCAATTACCGAACAAAATCTATTACCGATTTGAGTCACTTGGGTAAAAAAAAACCTTCTCTCTACCTCCATAGTAGTTAATTCTCTCAAATTATTTTAGAAACAAACTATCAAGAGGAATGAGTCTACCAACACTTGAGTTTGGCTAATATAAACAAAATAATCACTGTATATGCTAATATAATACTACAGATCTCTAAAGCAACTTAAAAAAATATTACAACCTGCTTTAAAATGTTAACTTTAGCACTCCACCTTTTGAAAACAACAGAAAAAATTCTCAGATATGACTGCATTGCTATTATCATATTTGGTTTTTAATATAATTATAGCTAGGTAAATGATTTAATAAAGCCTACATAAATCTTTTAGTCTTATTTTACTTTTTGAGAAAACTGAACTTTGGCAATAGTAGCTTTCCCTCTAACTGAAATGCTGTTAAACACATTTTTATTGTACATAAGGTACCAGTTGCATTGTCTCAAGCTACTGAATATATTCAACTTGCCACTTTTTGACAGAGATGAACAATAATATATTAGATACCTGGAGACAAACAATATATACTACTATACAACCACTTCATATAAAAAGATGACAGTAGTGTCAACAAATATCCAATTTCTGGATTCTGCTCTTTCAGATATTCTTTGCGCCTTAGCTTTCTGCAATATGTGTTTACCAGGGTATACTGAAGTATTGCAATGGCAGGAACATGAAAAAAAGATAGTGCTGTAAAGTTAAGGAAAGATCTGATATGACTCTGACACTAAGTACAGGTTTCACTTACAATGAGATATGGAGAGAAGTAGAACTGTATTTACATATATCACTTACCCGGGTGAAGGTACCCTCAAAACTGTGAATATCCAGCTGTGGCTTCTGAGCATAAACGTAAGCATTGATTGAAAAGAGATCCTGGAAAACAGATTAATGTACTTAATATTATTTAAACTTGAGTGTAATCACACATATTGAAAAACATTTTAGTGGTAAAGATTCCAGTTTATGCTCCCCATGATCCCACCCCAAGTTAAGTTCATGAAATTTTTACCCACCTAAGGAACACACTGGGTTTTTTCAGTACATCTTGCTATAAAGGAACCACATCCAAGATGATATTCTAAACGTGGTGATAGTTCAAACACTAAACTTTTACAGTTATGAGTTTAAAATGTTATCTATTTTCTCTTAACAGTCCCATTTTCATGTATAATACTATTATCTTAAAATATTTTCCATGTATTTGTTCTTTTAAAAATAAAAACCAGAAATGTTTTAAAAATAAAAA
>BJBW01006086.1:0-21207 GCA_004320125.1 Scolopax mira | reverse complement strand
CTGCCCATGGCAGGGGGGTTGGAACTCCATGATCTTTAAGGTCCCTTCCAATCCAAACCATTCTATGATTCTTTGTGAACAGTCACAGCCAACTGTTGGTTATTGTAGACAAATGGAAAATTAACCTCCGAAACCTGGAAAATCTCAGAAACCTCGTAGCTGCCCCTCCAATCGAGCTCCAAAGCAGCACTGAATTCAAAGGGACAAGACGAACAGAACTTCAAATTCTTTGCAGGCACCGATACGCCGTGCTCCGACCCATTTTCTCTCCCGAGTTCGGTTTGTGCCTTGCGAAAGGCGAAACAACCTGCGGCACCGGTTTTTCCGGTGAAGTCCCAAAGCCACCCCGCAGGCGGCGGGTGGGTCCCCGCCCGCTGTACCCGCGGCCGCCCGGCAGGTGGCAGCAGCGAGGCACGGCTTCCACCGTGGGTATTTAATGGCTTGATTTTAAAAAGTTAAAAAAAATAAAACAAAAAAACAACCAAACAACAAACTGAAACTAAATATTTAGCTAGGTGCTCCAGGAACCGCCGTAGTGTCACCACGTCACTTATTTTTGGGGGGCACACACACAGTGAAAGGAGGATCACATCCCAGCTGATTCTTTTGGCAGAAGGAAGGATCAATTGTCCGATTCTCCCAATGTTTTGTAGAGGAAAGGAAAACGAAGTTGATCCCAGAATGAGCACAAAGCTCAGCCCTTTGCCAGACTGTTTCAAACCCCAGCAAGTTTCTGCAACAGTAATTTTAAGCCTATCAAAAAGCATGCAGAATCCTAGAATTGTCTAGGCTGGAATGGATCTTTCAGATCATCCAGTCCAACCATCAACTAACCCATGTCTCCAAGCACTGTGTCAACCCATCTTTTAGATACCTCCAGGGATGGTGCCTCAACCTCTTCCCTGGGCAGCCCATTCCAAGGCTTAATAACCATTTCCTTGTAAACATTTATCCTAATCTCCAATCTGAACCTCCCCTGGTGCAACTTGAGGCCATTTCCTCTTGTCCCATTGCCTGGGATTCTATATTCACAAATTCTAGTTTTATTACAGTTTAGTCCAATTTGCTTGACATAGGCATCAACCTTATTTAATAATGAGTTCCTGGAATCTCTGTTATTATATGCCCCTCTTACACACTGTACAATAGGTCAGCAAGGTAATCGCTGCAAAATAGTGATGTTTTTTCACGTCAGGAACAGAAACAAAGTGTAAGGATGTTTCACAAAGCAACAGACATTTTCAAATTAATATCTGGAATGCAGCTTGCTTGATTTCTCAGTTTTATTAGAAGAAAATTTTAGCAACACAGGATACTGTAGAAGCCCAGGGTGATAAAAAGTCCATTGAAATGGTTCTCAAAAGATCCTTTCTTTTAACCAACTTGCTTCAAACTTTTTCCACAGCATGTACAAAAGAGTTGAATAATGTTTGCTGAGAAAACCACAACTTTGTATTTTAAGCACCCCTTTTTACATAAGTTGTAAAGTTTCAAAGGGTGCCAAACACTTCTTAAGTGTTTAAAGCACGTATGCTGTTTCTACTATTTTTTCCCCAAAACCATTATTTGTACTGTAACTATAAAGGAATAATTATGCCCACTGCATTTTAATTTAAGTTAAAAAGATTTAATACATATAGGGCCTATATACAGATAAAGCTTATGACTCCATTAGGAACTACAAAAACTAGGCTTAGAATAAAGTAATTCCACAATGCTATTTTTTGTTAGTTTGAAATTCATTGCTTCCTTAGTGTTTCATACTAATCTTCTGAAGCTGTGCATCCACAGAGTTTCTTCAGGTGGCTGATACTCTTGCTTATTATTGCCAGCCCAGTAAAGGTAAAAGCATCTGAATTGAAGAAATTCAATTTCCACAGGAAGGGAAACAGCCTTCTGAGCATTAGCTTTTGTGAAGGATGCAGGGATTCCCTAAAACACATTTACATTTGGGTTCGTTCAGCTACCATTCCCCCAAAATAATTCCAATATCTGGGGCTTAGGAGTAAAGCAGCAAACAGTTTAAGACCAGCTGGGAAGCAGCCATTTAAAATGATATCATTGAAAAACCATCAAGTGCCAATGGTTTGATCAAACCAAAACAGTATGGAAACTGTGAAATACCTTATTTTAGTTGTCAGGAAGTATTATATCCTGTGTCAGTTATTTCAGGGTGAGGTGTCAGCTTAATGCAGACCAAGTCTTGGCTGGCGTGGTTAAACACCAATAACTGCATCAAACAAGAAAGGGCAGAGGCACTTCAAGTGCTTGGTGGCTTCCACCTGCTGCTGGTAGCCAGGGAAAGTTTGTTAAGCATGCACAGCTCCTTAAGTAACCACATCCTATTTTTAATTTTTAAACAAAGAACATAATATAACAGCTACAGTACAGCAATTTCCTGCTCTAAGAAGTCTATTTCTTCCTGGCAAGGAGGGAAAACTTCAGAAATGCATTTGTTTTTTTTTTTTTTGAAAAAAACAAACAAACCAACCAGAAAAGAATGTAAAACTTCCTTTCTAAAGCAAAACCTAGAGAAACCACTGTGTTGTATTTTACTCCAGATTCCATCAGGCTCAGAACACTGAAATTAGAGCCAGCAAACAGGACTCAAGGAAGCAGCATTCTTGAGAATATACTTGTATTTGACAAGTACAGTCAGCGCTTCAAAAACCAAAGAGAAATAAAAAAAATAATCACAGAATCTTAGTGGTTGGAAGGGACCTTTCAGATCATCAAGTCGAACCACATTAAAAACCAAAACAAAACCAAACAAAAATAATTAAAAAAATATAATAACACATTAGACACATTTGCAACTATCTGAAAAGCATTACTGAATTGAAAAAAATAAAACCAAAGATACACAATTGACTAGATTTTAGTCAAATGCATGCATCTCTCTTAACTGTGGACATTTTTTAGTGAGAAAACAAGATAACCCAACAACTAAATGGTAAAAACTTACAGCAGAGGCATTACTACAAATGCTAAATTTAGCTGCAGGTTACAGAATGCTTGTTAAAGTCTGTTCTTGCACCAGAACTCCCATCTCAGAGCATGACTTGGCATCTCTGTCTGGCATGACCAACCTCCAGTTCCATCCCTCATTCACAACCCTCTAAATTCAAACCTAGCTACTTTTTCCTTCTCCTGTCACACGTGAAGCGAGTAGCCAGAGCACTATGAAAACTGAAAAAAAAATATATCTCCCTTTTGCTAATTTTAGTGTGGCAGCAACTCTGCAATTCTGGGAAAACAACTACAGAAGCTCTGCAAAGATCTGGCAGATAATCTAACAATAATCTAACACATTTTCTACTGAGATAGCATACAAACAGCCCTCTTAAGATATGTCTGCCTTTAATAAAACACCTAAAAAGCATTTAGTGTCCACACACCAGAAATTCTGTACAGGTCAATTTCCACAAGCTTGGAACATGAATATGTTTTCAGAGGAAGCATCTTAATATCAAGCCAACTCTCCTGTACAAGAGCAAGCTTCCCCAGGACAAGGGACATAATTCAGCTCCTCATTAAGACACATTTGTACAATTCTACATGTGTTTTTGTAGATACGTGTCTATTTTGAATGTATATACACACACACGTCTTTTTCATGATTTTAATAGTCACCTGCTGACATGACACATATATGCACTCAAAAAGCACAAACATTCAGGCAACTTTCAAGAATTTGCCTATTGCACCCATTCAGAGGGGGTGTGGGGTTCAGTGGGGACCCCAATGAGGAGGACTAAGTTGAAAGATAAAAATCCAATTCTGCCCCAGTTTCTTTTCAATTTCAAAACAGGAATATTTGCAAAACCCGCTTCTCATTCAGCACTGGGTGGACTATCTGTCTGCTATTTATTGCAAAAAACCTAAGACTGTTTTAACAGATATTTTCTAATCCTTACAATTGTAACAATCTTTTAGATAAGAGATATATATGCATACACAGAAGATACCTTAAAAACAAAGAGATTAAAAGCTTACCCCCAAAGCTGGCAATCTTTGTGTGCAACTGACAGCAACCTTCAGTTTCCAGTCTGTTTCTCCATCCAGCTGGTCAGTCCGAATGAAACACGAACCTTGAAGTTATAGAGAGACATCAAACTATATTTTTGATCTCAAAAATTCCGTTTGGATTAAAAAAAAAAATTAGAACAGTGAAAATAAAGCAATTTACAACTATTTTTAATAAAAGGATGCATATAAAAGGATTCCCATTTCGGAATATCTGTGTGATTTCTTCCAGGAATGCTCCAGATATCACACGATAGCACAATTTTTCTGATAAAATTAACAATATGCCTGTTTATCAACAGGGAAGAGATCCTATTTTGTGGGTTTATTAATAGTCTCTAAACAGGTTTCTAAAGGTTATCAACAAGAGATATAACTCATAAAACTCTTATACATAACTGAAACTTTTTTTTTTCCTGTTTAGAATTGTGCCACTTGTACAATTCCAAGACAATATAGTAATAGATTGATGCCTGTGATTTTTGTCTCTCTTTTCTAGTCTGACATCAAACTTCCATTGCTTAGAGATTCCAGGCTTCCCTAATAGTTGGGTTTTTTTAAATAAATCCTTAACATGGATACCATTCAAAACAATATGGGTCCCAATGTACTACTCTTAAAAGAAGTAACTTTTATTCATCTGTAACTGTCAGGAATCAAGGCTGAAGAAACCTGTTAACACAGGCACAGACTGAAGATACAGACTGATAGATATTGAAGGGAATGAGAATGAAGAGAGAAGACTAGTATTCAAGAAGCAAAAAACAGAGCAGTGCAGAGCCTTCCCCCACCCCAATAACTAATTTGATGGATACGAGCATATTTGATGCTCCAAATCTGGAGCATTACATAGGTTACTAATGTAAGATTCAAAAAAGACTGCACTGGAACATTGCAAATCCATTAAGAACATATACAAGCAGCTGCAATTTCTATCTAGTTCGCAGCTCCTTTAAAAAAAAGAGAGAAAATTTTACCAATACTCTTCACAATTGCTACACTACAGAAATCTTAAATATTTCTGAAGGAATAATTACAACTTCCATTACACTCCAGCCTAGCAAGTATATATGCTATTGTTACTGTGTGAAATAAAAACAGATTTTTCCAGTTATTTGTAAATTTTAAACAATGTGTCTAGACATATATACATATATATACACCCATAGCACTCTCTAGATTTCAACCAATCCAATAAAAACTAACAAAGTAGTTTCATCATTAGAAGTGATATGGTAGCAATTAAAGTGAAGGAAATGGTGGCAAAGGAGTTTATCATAGAATGGTTTGGATTGGAAGGGACCTTAAAGACCATCTAGCTCCAAACCCCCTGCCATGGGCAGGGACACCTCCCACCAGACCAGGTTGCTCCAAGCCCCATCCAGCCTGGCCTTGAACCCCTCCAGGGATGGGGCAGCCACAGCTTCTCTGGGCAACCTCTTCCAGTGTCTCACCACCCTCACTATAAAGAATTTATTTCTAGTATCTAATTTAATCTAAATCTCCCCTTCTTCCAATTTAAACCCGTTGCCCCCTGTCCTCTCACTACACTTCCTGACAAAGAGTCTCTCTCTGGCTCTCCTCGGATATTGAAAGGCCATTATAAGTTCTCCCTGAAGACTTCTCTTCTCCAGGCTGAACAACCCCAGCTCTCTCAGCCTGTCCTCATAGAGGTGGTGCTCCAGCCCTCTCATCATTTTCATGTCCAGGTTTGTTATCCAAGTTTGAGTCTTTTTGCATACGCAAGACGACATTATGCTAGAAGCTTTGAATCTAATAGGCCATACATCAAGAAATAGTACCAGTAAACACAAAATTAAGAGAGTGCCTTTTATAGGACATGTGGACCCTTATGTAAATAAAATCTAGCAGAACCCAATGTTTTATTCATCAGGGCCTGTAAATTAAGCAGTTCGATGAGCTAACTGTCTGAAAGGACATGCTTGAGAGAAAAGCCACCTGAAATTATATCTGACTAGAAGGTAGCATTTTTGCATAACAGTCTTGAAAGAAGTTTACAAGCCTTCATGTAACAACTGTATTTATGTTAAGTGCATAGTAAGTAAACAAATCTTTAAATGTTAATATAAACAGCTCTTGGAACACATTATCACAACTAAATTTTACCTAGAGTTCAGAACTGTAAGCTGCAAAGCTTTATCTAAAGCTCTTGAAAAGCTGACTTTAAGTTTTTGACAGGATTCTTTATGGATTTTTGTCTAAAAATAAAACATTATAAAGCATTTTGTGAAGAGGCCAGTGATAGACATTGCATTATAATTAAGGATGAGGTACCTAGGAACACCTAGAAATACCATGGTTTTACCTCACTTTCTATCCACGGCATAGATGAGCCTGTTTTCCATCATACTTTTCCTGTACAAGACATTTCATGGTTCTCTTTACCCTTCCTGTCAATGGTTGCTCTCTTCCATCAATTTCATTTAGAATTATACTATAGATCAATGCAGTTCAAGACCAGTGTGGCTCCTGTGAATGGTTGACTGCACATATATTCATTTAATAGAGCTCACACTATGACATGTATTGGCCAGCTGCATTTCCTCTCCACTTCAGCAGTTAATTTCATCAATAACTTATCTCATAGCCTGTTTCCCTTTTATCCAGAAAAAGGGAAGGCTTTCTGCCAAGTCAGCTTTCAATAGTGATCACAACAGCAAAACCGAAACAATACAATCCCCTACTTCAAATACTGCAGCAGATTTTACCAAGTAGATTTAATTAGACTATATTAATTTTATACCTGGTTTAACTAAGCTATAAACATAGAAGATTAAGCATGTAATTAGAAAAATGTATAAAATCAACTCTTCACCCACACCAAGGCCTTGGACCTGTAAAAAACCTAAATATCCCCCGCTGTGTATTGCGTGGGAGCCACAGGTACTTTACCTTTAGAAAGTTTTTGAGTCAGCAGTAAAAAAATTTCTAAAAATCAAAAGTCTTCTGAAAAAACAGCTATCGTAACTGCTCCATTTTTAAATGCTTGTAAGCATTGCTCCACCATCACAAAATTAAAAAGCAACACAACATTAAATGTAGAAAAAAGTGTTTTTCTACGTTAACTGAATGCTTTAAGTCAGTGTTAAGAACCTCCTACATTTCTACCCTGAATATGACTTGCCAGGAAAAAAAATAATCCATAAAAACATCAGGAATTGCTATTCCCTCTGAATTCAGTGATAACTCTTGAACCTGACAATTCTTTTAAACCACAACAAGAATCAAAGTTATTTTAAGTTCTGTGCTGCTTAAAGAAAAAAAGTCATTAAGTACGTTAATTATTTTCCAATCAAAGCACAGCTGTCTGAAAAAAAAATCCACATTTAATATACACATTTTCATAAAGCTACATACAACAGGGAATTAATAAAATTAAACTGTTTACTTTATATAGTGAGGGCATTCAGATTCTCATCGCCTGTAACAATACACACTTATTCAAGATTAGTGGACAAAGTTGAGTATCATGAATGTGTCTGACTTATTTCTATCTACAGTGAAAATTTTGGAATGATCTGAATTCAAATTTCAAGGTTGACAAGGAAATTAGACTGGGTTTAAGAGCTGACAACCAGTTTAAGAAGCTGAAGTATGTATGTATCTTTAAAATATAAGGATACACTGCTAATTATTAACTGACTTCTTGTTTATGGTTATTTGAGACACTGTGGATAAAAAAAATAATATCTCTTTTAAAAACTATTTTTGTGTTAATATTGAACAAAAATAACATTTATTTCAGTACCTTTTCTGGTGTTTTGAAATAAAAAGCTCATCTATGAAGGCACTAATTTAGGACCATGATATGCCTGGCCTAGATTTGTCAAACGAAGGTACTGTGCTCAATACAGAGTCTGCTGGACTTTAGATTTTATTCAGAACATACGTGCAGGACGTATACCTGTCAAGTGCTTCTGGGAATGGTTTACACTTATCTGTGCATCAGTGACCTCTTTTACAGGCCTGCCCTTCTCTAGAAATCCTGAAGAAAAAAAAGCCCTGAACAAAAATTTTCAAACTAAACGTAGGTTGTGCTTGGAAAATGCTGGTCATATTTTAGCCTTAAAGTGAGAGAGGAAAAAAAAGATAAAAAAAATCCCCTCAAACCAAAAAGGGAAGCTTCTTGAAGAAGTAGAAACCAATTATATTGTAAGCATTCTTTTAATACTGTGCATCATCATCAGATAGCCAAGTCTTCTATTTTTTTATACTACCAAACTTGATATTCATATTTTAGGCATTGATTTCTTCATGTGTAGATATCTTTAATTTGTCTGAACTTAAAGCACTTAAAATTCCTGTTTATATGCTTCAACTTTTTAATACAGGCTTCTGAAAACAATTACTATTCAGCCTGTTTATCAAGTAGTTTTAAAAGCACATATACTTAACACAAAAAACCCAAAATAGCAGTATTGACAGTAAAGTACAATCTACTTTGCAAAAGGAAAATAATTTTAAATTATTCTATATAAAATTGCATTTAATGGAAGGTTATAATGAAGAAAGGCCAAAAAAATTATCATTCAAATGATCTGAATTACATTGAGATTTAATATTTGAAATAACCATGGAAAGCAAACATTCAACTAGCCTACAGAAGTTGGCTTAGTTTGCTGCAAAAATAAAACTGTGTGTCATTTGTAGCATCTCCCGTGTCATACATACATTCCTGTGTGTTACATACATTGTTCTTTCAGAGATGGTTTAGGCAAAGGCTCTTTAGTAGGAGACTGCAACAGAACTATTCCTCATAGCCTAATATTGTCCTACAATAATCAGACAGAAGCAGGATGTCCTGCCAGTTATACAAGCACGGTCTCACAGTGTTTGTTAGGCAGTAATACCCTTGAATAATCCAAGGCTGGATAATTGAATTCCAATACCTCAAAAGGACGTATCAACTCACTGAAATTCCCTACAAATCAGATTCTGAAAATAGCAAGGAAAAATTTAGGTAGAGTGGCATCGTGAAAAGGCAGAGCTCCTTCACTGCTTCCTTCCTGATCATGAAGTCTACTGGCGTTTTGGGGTTTTTTTTGTTTGTTTTTTTTTTTAAACAAATAGAAGGTGGAAAAGTACACTAATACTTAAACTGCTTGCTTTCCAGGATTGTCCAAGTTTCTTGATAAATTAAGATGGTTTTCTTGCTGTAAAGAAAGTAAACTATCCCACTTGTCCTGTATCCAGAATTTAATTTTCATTTCCCCATTCCCAGTTTCCTGACTGGAAGAAGGATCTGAGAAAGCAGCTCTAAGATGAGATGGAAGAGAGAGAATTCTGAATTCAGAGGAAAAAACCCCTAAGGAACGATGTATTCTGATAAACATTAAAAAAAATGAAGTGAACAACAGATCATTATAAAAATACCTCTACACTTCTTCACTTTTTCTGCTCTTACTTTGAAGCAGATCTTGTCTTCAATTACACCTATTTAATCATCATTTTACAAGTGAAATTATTTTTAAGAAGATTTCCACTTTTAGATTTCACAAGTACATTCAAATGCCTTCCACAAAGCCTTAACAGTCAACTCACACAGAGTATTTGTTACAAACATAAGTATACACAGTAAAGAATGGGATATAAGAACTCAATCAACAGCACAGAAGTTCTGAAAACCGTGTTTAACTTTGACTTGGATAACATTAAAGTCAACAGATTTCTGCTTGCAATTTTTTTGGCCAAATATCAGCAAGCATAAAAAAAACAAACCAGAAAAGACTGGCCAGTAAGCAGTAAAGAGAACTTACAGGTACAATTCAAATATGCCATTGCACATATTTTAATCTTAATCTGTGCTGAAGATTCACCAAAGGGAAGAAACTAGAAATTATTTGTGTATAGAAGATATGTAGGAATATGCATATTTTAAAAGCATATTGAAGAGCAAGCATCCCAGTCTTGAAAAGGTATTGTTTTGTTTGCATAAATGCAGGGTTGAATTCCACACTCCATTACAGATATATCACTGAAAAACAACTGTAGAACGTGTGCACTTAGTCTAAGAAAAAAATAAAAACCAGTAAAATTAAATTACATTTACTTTTTATAATATGTAACTGATAAGAATTCGTGTCAGTTATTCTTAAATAGGATAATGCTAAACCACCACTACACGTCTGGGTTCTTCTCAGTTAAATCTAAATAAATAAAATTATATCTGCCTTCTCTCTCAAGAGCTGTATCCAATGAATTTTTTACAAATGAGAACAACAGCTACAACTAATGCCTTTCAAGCCTCAGCAAAACTGAATTATTAAATCTGTCTGCCTATATCCTATTACAGCCTACTTATGAATACTTGATTTTATTTTGTATAATTGACAACAGTTGTCAGGAAAGGAAGGTTTTAACGGCAATCAAATTAAGATCAACTGGTATAAGTGTCACAGTGAAGAGCCTGCGTCAAGTGTTGATGAATTAATTGATGGGTCACTGGGAAACAGGGCACGTGGCACTGCAGTGTCATAAATAGCTATATATTGTTTGGTAGTATTACCAGCCCTCCTGTTTTAAGTCAAAAGCATTGAAAGAGATGGGTTACTAGAATATACCCAATAAATGAAAAATGGACTTTGACTTCACGCACCCAACACCAGATCATTTACGAACAACTTAAGTAATATAAATGATTTAAGAATTAAGTGACTATGTGCATGAAAATTTTAAACTGATGACAACATGAATAGCAGCACCAAGATGACACATTGGAGTGCTGAGTTTCATTTACCACTATAACAAGAAGCTTTCAATCATGATAGCTTCTGAGGAGGAAAAAAAACCAAGACACCTGAAACATCCCAAACAGTTAAGCTACAATGCCACCACACAGGATGCAATCGAAAAATGTAGTGGCATTTATACAAGACTGATTAAATTAGTTTAAAAGCATTAATTTCTCTTAAGACCATGAAAGAACTGTGTGTACTTGAGATATTTGATCTGAATTAAGAAACCGATGAAGCAATTGATTAATTGGAATTTAAGCCATCAGTCACTGGATCCATCAACAGATTCATTTACATTCTAAACAATCAACTGATGGTCTTATAGGATACCATGTATTAATACACAGTCAATATGATACCCCCAAACTCATCACAGTTCCTTATTGACAAGCACACAGATGCTTTTAATCCAAGCTTGATCACACTGCATCTTTTTTGAATTGCCATATTGATTCAGTACGCTTTAGGAATTTTTATCTCTATTTTTATTAAAAACATTATGGAATTCGATGTCCCAAGTTAAAAAAAAAGCATCTATAGTCATATCTTAATAACCACATTCTCAAATTTTGACTTACTGATTTATATTTTGAGATATGCAGAAGGATACGCAAAAAGAAATATTTTTTCTTTTCCATTTAATAGGATTCGATGCACCACTTTGCTCCATTATTTTTCTGATGTACACTAGTAATCTCTTTTTGGGGAAACCCAGTGATACAGAAAAAACGTACTGTGAATTATTTACATCTTCAGTTTAATGAGTAAATCAAAAACTCTGCACACAGAATGCTTAGAACACCAAAAAAACCGATCTCAATTTTAAGATTGAAAGATGGTAAAGGGGACCAGAATCCCACTTTGAAATGATATGAAAACCATATTGTAATTGGCAGATGTCAGCTTTACCATTATGTTTTATATAATTACCAGAGTATTTTTCAGACACTACTCCCTGTTTGTGCATTTGCTTAGTCTGCTATTTTAGCTGTCTTTAACATTTAAAACTGGAATAACCTATGGTGATCTGTCCCATACACATTCCCTGATTAAAATCCAAGAATCCTAAGAATATTTTCAGCCTGGCTCATTCATTTGCAAACTTTACTCACTTCTTCAACATATTGGTCATATTTACTACATATGTTAGCATTAGAAGCATGTTTTCTCAACAAGCAGTAGATAGTACATCTTCCTTCAAATTAATCAAGAATGAAAATATTTTCCAGAAGAAGTAATTGTAACAGTGAAAAACCCTACCTAGTGTAACCCACTACAACAAGCTAATTTCACTGAGATAATAGACTACATTTCAATATATTAAGATTGATTGGAGGATCATTTCAAAGTTTTTAGTGAGACAACTGTAAAACTGCTTCAAGATCACTCCTCATTAGACCTAATAATAATAACTTCATAGACTATGCAGTCTTTTCTTTTCAAAGCCTTTGACAATATATCCAGTCTAACAGTTATAAATATATATAATATGTTTTTTTATATATATATATATATATATAAAAATAATATAGCTTGTTTACCTGACTTGGCCCACTTTGATGATTCTCACCTTCAGTTTTTCTAAGCTGTTTCCCAAAACTGGGAGAATTGTTTGAGATTTCAAGATATTCAGGCTGCTACTCCAGCCAAGCTACTAAATGCCCTAAAATTCTGGGGGAGATGCATTATCACAGGAGAGTGGGAACTGACAAATTTATCTCTAATACAATACACAGCCTCTTTACAGATAAATGTCTTCAACTCTTATTAGTCTTTTTTTTTTTTTAATACGAAAAATAAATAAGTAGTAAAATATTTCTTTGTTACTGCTTATTTTGCTGCAAATCTAAAGAAAGACATGCACAGTGCTAGTAACCCAAGTCTGCATAGAAAATAAAAGAAAATAATTAGGGAATAAAATATACAATCATGCTTTCTTATAACCTTTTACTGTGTAATTTTACATCAATAATCTAGAGAGTAATACTTAGGAGCTTAATGCTTGCCAAGACCTGCTCCTTCCACCATATAACACTCACACTATCTGACTGTGTCTTAAACAAGTAGCTGATCCCATAGAATCAGTATTACTCAGTAGCTTAATGTAGATACCAAAACATTTCAAACCCAACTTAAATCAAATGTTAAAAACGGAATAGGAACTGAAGTACAGAAACAGATTAAAGTAGTTTGGACAGATTGTTGGCAGCTACTCATGCCCTGAAGATAAACTTTTATCTGGCCGTATGTGCAAAACTTAACTCTACTCATTTATCATTCTCTATAGCAATAGATTTTCAAAGCATTTTAGTTCCCAGACAGGTAAGTTTTATAACGCTTGTTTTCTAAACATAATAGAAAATTCCAGAATGTGTGACAAATGCAACTCCTTCAGCCTTCTTTTCCTGCAGTAGTTGGTTTCATAAAGAGATAAAACGTTGCTCTTGCGCACCAGAATTCCAAACTGACATTGTTTCCTCTGGTTTGATTCTTCCAATATCTGAAGTTTCAGAACAGATGGACCCAGACAATTAAGTTCTGTGTGGAACACTTATTGTGACCTGCTCAGAATTAGTAGATACCACTTGCATCACCTTTATTATATTTTTACCTTGAAGCGAGTTTGGAGTAAAACACATGTTCTACCAATACTTGCGTTTTCAGATCTACTAAACAAGACCTTTTAAAACAAGTAAAACATACTTGCCAGCACAATGCTGTCTATCTGTGGAGAAATGCTTAAGAATTCATCATTTTCAAATTAACTCTGTCCTTCAATTAGTGAACTTTGTGTGAGAAGGCAGACTCTGGAGTAAGCCTTTACTGGTTTACTTGGAGCTCCTTCCAACAGCCAATCAAGCTAAATGAACGATGACTGAGCCTGTCCTTTCACTGCACAGTTTATGCCAGTAAAATGGTTAAAGTTTTTAAAAAACATCCTATCTGAAGCTAGAAACGAATTGCTACAAAGCCTCAAAAGAAATTATTTTCCTGGTTTATTCCATCTTTACTGTTGTTAAAGCAATTACAAGTAAAGAATCCTGAAAACTCTTAACTACAAGTGTTGAAACAAGCAAGACTCACAATCGTAACAAAAAGAACAAACATATAAACATATTTGCCACTAATTATTTATGCCTGAGTAAATAGACCATTTTTAAGGAGTTTCATATGTGCAATTCAAGAAACTAATCTATGCAACAGGAGATGTCCAGAGGGACCTCAACAGGCTGGAGAAGCAGGTGACAAGAGCCTCAAGGTTCAACAAGACATGGTACACAATCCTGCACCTATACATATATATTCACCAGTATATGCTGTGGGCCACCCAGCTGGAAAGGAGCTTGGCAAAAAAGTACCTGGGGGTCCTGGTGGACACCAGGTTGAACAGCAACATGCCAGCAACATGCCCTTGCAGCAGAGAAGGCCACCAGTATCCTGGGTTGCGTTAGACAAAGCGTTGCCAGAAGGTTGAGGGAGGAGATCCTTCCCCCTACTCAGCACTGGTGTGGCCACAACTGGAGTCCTGTGTCCAGCTGTGGGCTTCCCAGTACAAGAGAGAGATGGGCATACTGGACAAGATCCAGCTGAGGTCCATAAAGATGCTGGACTCACACACGAGGAAAGTCTGAGAAAGCTGGAACTGCTCAGCCTGGAGAAGACAAGGCTCACGAAGGATCCTATTAAGTCTATAAATACTTCGAGGGAGGGTGCAAAGATTGAGCCAGGCTCTTTTCAGTGACAGGACGAGAGACAATGGGCACAAACTGAAACAAAGGAGATTCTCTCTGAACCTTAGGTAACAAATTATTAGTTTTTAAACGGTGCTGTTAACTGATCACTGGCACAGCTTGCCCAGAGAAAGTGTGGAATTTCCCTCCTGGGATATATTCAAAAGCTCTCAGGACATGGTCCTGGGCAACCAGCTCCAGGTGGCCCTGCTTGAGCAAAGCTGTTGGACCAGATGATACCTGAAGATCCCATTTAACCTCAACCTTTCTGTGATTCTGAGGTACCATCTCAAGTACTCACATAGATAAGATCAGAACAATGTAACACAGGCCTGAAAAATACCAGATGTAGCAACCGTACAACTGGCACCACCTTGCAAGGAATTACTGTTTTTTCACAATCAAAGGATTGTGAGAATTTGTAAGTGATGAATTCCTATTTCCCTGTTGCTTCCATTGTTCAGCTGCAGTGGTAGACATCCAGTATTTTTGGAATGTCCACACCATTAAATTACTATATACTAGATTTAAAGATATACAAGAACAAAATTGTTTTGTGATCGTGATGTGTATGTGACAGCATACTTGACAGCAGTGGAACTGGTCGGCCAGTGGGAGTTGCTCTTTCTAGAGTATCACTTCTAACAATACAAAAGAAAAAAAAAATCTGATTTGGTAGCTGCTGAGAAGTCTACAGCAGATGATGTGTTAAAATGCATTCATGGACCTTATTTTACTAGCCTTCTACTTTTACAATTTCCACAAAGTTTTACAAGTCTGTTAGAAGAGGAATATCTTAATGAGGTACTGTGTCTCTTGGGAAAACTACTTTTTTTTTTTTTTTCCAGAAGCAGTGGCTGCTATTCTACAAGGGTCTGCCAAAAATTCTTACTCTGTGCAAAAGAGTGCAAAATCATGTGCAAAAGCATGTACAAGGCTCAAGTACCATAGGTCAGGGAAGCTGAAGACCAGTATAAACCACTTCCACTTTACCCTTTGGGAGTTCAGTTTCTACCAGAAAAGACTGAAGAGAAAACCCAGTTCTATTTTTCACACCATCACAAAGCATTATTGGTGACAAGGGGGACCTCAGAAAAACAAAGAGAGGGGTTTAACAGAGATTAATCAGTTCTCATCCTCCTAAAAAGCTACTAATAAAAAACAGTATCACAACAGTGCTGCAATTAGTCTGTTACAGGCCTAAATAGTCAGCAATAGTACATAACACAAACAATTCTTCATGGTCCTAGTGTCTATAGAGCATATCACAAGCCCAAAAGGTAGTTATCCATTGACTCCTCCAGCTGCAGAGGCCTTAGCAAATAACTCAAGTATTTGTACTATTTCCACATACATATTCTATACTGCTGTGCCATGTGTCTCACAGTAACTTCCAACTTGTGGTCAAATTCAACCAAGAATAGCAGACCAAAGATCTCAAGGATACAAAATTCCCTGAACTTTTGTGGAAAAAAAAATGAGGATGAAAGAGCCACACGAATAGGAGACAAGACAACTTGTTAACTCCAGCAGTCATCCATTCCAGGATCCAGCAAGAAAAGACAGCAAAAAAATCAACATGTGCTTAGCTCAGAACCAGCCACTGCACATGCCAGCTTTGGCACCATGAATAATAAGAATGTGAAGTTACTGGAGGTGGGTAAATGAAACGTTTCAAGGAAAAAAAAAATTAAGCTTCATATATTCTTTTTTGCCACTGTATTCACCCTATCAAATTTGTATTCCTCAGAATTTCACATATGAAAGTTAACAGAGCAAAAATATTGCTGAGATACTAAGTCTTATAAAGGCACACGCCAGCTGTTTATGAAGTACCAGTTCCAGTCCATGTCAGAACACCTTCGTGTGTCAGCAAAGCAGTACTTGACCCAGAGCAGAAGCTGGTCCCTGAACCAAGGCACAACCGAGGTACCAACACAAGGCACAACTAAGGTGAGAACAAGGATTTTAGCTTAGGGAAGAAAAGAGATCATCTTTGAAATTTTTTTTTTTCTCCTACAAACATAGCATCTTTGATTATACTCCTGTAATGCTGAACACATTAACACCTGCTTCACTTGGCAGTTCCTGTGGACATCAGAAAAGTTAGACAATGAAGTCTGTCTAGCTCTTGATCTATGATTGATATGGTATATAGACAAAAGAAAAAAAAACCCACCACCACCACCAGAGAGCATGCCAAGCAATTTATAAAAAAAAAAACAACCTGAAAACTATGTTAAAGGCCACTTAGGATCTAACTTAATTTCAGTACAGAAGCTTTCTGTTGGTGAAACAGATCTCTCCTACATTTGCATAACAGCTTTCCACTAAGGTAGTCAGTTGGTTTTGGCATGATGCCTGCTTATAATCCAAATGAAAATAACCTTTTAACCATCTTTTGCAGCTGGATCAGCACGAATATTTCCTTTAATCTGGTGGAAGGCTGATAAGTGTGACAAATCTTCCAAATTGCTTGCTATTTCTGCCATAAGTAACAGGCAAAACTGAGATTCGGCCTTAAGCTTCCCCTCCTTCCCTTTTAAATATACGTATATATACGCCCAAAATATTATTGTAGAGTTTTCTGCTCTTAATTTCTTTCTCCATTTTTTTTTAAATTATTTTTCAAGCCTACAAAGGTCTTATGGAAACCTCTGTTGTATGGGGAAGCTGACAGCAGTAAATAATTCACATCTGAAGAGTGATTTCCACCTGCTTCGTCCTCCTGGGAAGCAACCCTAACTCTAAACTCAAACAGCCATCCAGCTGCCTCTCTTCATGAAAGAGAGGAATACCAATGGTATGGATTGTCAAACCTGAATACAAAAGAAAGACCCACCTACATTAGTCTTCAGACTAGCTTTTCTAAAAGTCTGATTAAAAAAAACAACACAGGAATCTTAGAAGTTAGATACATGTACACAATTAGCATCAAGTGATTATATCAGATTATATGAAGGTCATTCAAGCTAAAAGACAATGTATAAGAATTGACTTTTATCAAAATAAGCTTAATTTCCTAAAATTCAGCTTCTGCTATGCAGAGTTAAAAGTATCCTAAAAAACCTCAAGATTCTTAACAGTACATTTGGGGGGTGAGTAGAAAGTGGAAAGGGAGGAAAACAAGCCATATGACAACATGGTACCCCACTCACGTGAAAAAAACACAGAACAGTTTTAGGATGAACTTTGTAAACTACCCATTTATAACTCAAATTGCTTCTATTTTGACTGAAGATATAGGTTATTGCAGTGCTGCAGACTTCATTAATACGTAGTGTAAATATTAAAGTTGGAAAACAGTACTTTGCCCCAAAAAGCAGCTTATAGGTGGGCTGGATTTTAAGATTAGTTCAAATGCTTTCCTTTACTCTTTATAGATTTATAGCAACAAGCTATAGTTAAACTGTTTTATTGCACAGAAGATAAAATAAAATTACATATAGAACATAAAACCTTGTAAAACACATTAGTTTTTGCAAAGTACTTAAAGTGTCAATTATAAATTAAACCATAAATCAGTCAAAACTGCAACATCCAGGAAGAAACAATTACAGATGCAAGTGTTCACTCTTTAGTCAAAAAACTATTACTGCCATATGCTTGAAGTTCAGGGGATTCATTTTTTGTGTTTGTTTTTTTGTTTGTTTTGTTTTAAAAGAAGTGCAACACCAATAAAACTAGTTAATCTTTTGCACGCTTATTGAAAATGCATTTCCAATGTTAAAAATCACATTCCATGTGTAGTAAAAAAAAAAGATATGCTAATGATGGGAAGATTTTGCTCAATTTGCTCTTTACTCACTTTACATTATGATGAATATTTACATAGTAGGTACACAACTCCTTCAAAGTGCTCACAAGCATTTTTTTCCATAATTGATATGAAAAGTTTGTTTCAACATGATAAATTTTTAAAATAAGTAGCTTTATGTTCTAGGTAGCAAATTAATTAAATTTCCTTCTGAAAGGAAAAGTTTATTTATGACATTCCAAGAAAGCTGACCGAAGTAGACTTAAACACTGAAGTAGATGATGAATTTTGCTTTAAAAGTGTTTTTCTTCACACATTTCTGACATAGGCATTCATTCTGTTCTACCCCCTCCATCTGTATCTTGGCAGATAGTTTAATTTATATTAACTGTGTTCCTTCAAGATTTACAATTTATATATGTTCTGATCAAGACACAGAGGTACCCTGTGCAGATGGACACCCTTCAACCATCACTCAACAACACACAGTCTTACAACTCACCAACAGATTCCAGCTATTTCAGAGTTAACATGGAGGAAAACATGCTACAGTGCAGATATGCAAGATATATAATTTAAGAACTTGTTTTGTTGCAAGCTAGGTAACTGTCTCATCTTGTGCTTGTTTGTTTATTCCAGCAGGGACATTGAATCTGCTGTAAACTGCTGCAAGGATCCTAATTAAGGAGAGCAGTCCAGCTCTCACTAGAGAAACAGTTCTTGGTGGTCCTACAGTAGCAATCACTATATATCGAGTTCCCTCCCCATTTCTCCTGTGCCCACACTACTTAAAGAAATTACAACGGATACGTTCCCCTGCTGGAGTGGATGACAATTGCTTCCGAAGGCCTAGATAGGCAACACGTAATCCAACATGCCTAGTAAAGGCTAGGAAAATTTTGGATCAGCACACATTGACCTTCTACCACCCAGACATTGCATTCAAGTGGCCTAGTTTAAAGTAATCCTTCTACAGGTGCAGAAGTCCTCCTATTTTTACTTTTCTAGGAGCTGTGACTTCAGCTAAAGCAGGTTTTGGATCAGTAGAAAAAGAACATTGCAAGTGGCCCAAAAAGAAGCTATATTGATCTTTTTATAATTATGCCAGATCTAAGAGAATCTGAGTTTTCAGAAGCATTACGCATTTTAATAAAAGGTGGTTCTGTGGGAGGGAAGAAAAAGAAAAGCCCATGTACCCTGAACGAGAGGGTGGTTACCAAGATGGAGATTGTTATATACAGACTATGAGGAAACTTTGTCAGTGCAGAACAGTTATAGATGATTTATTGCATTAACCAGCATTTGAAAGTCATTAGCAAGACACAGTAACCATACAGTAATTTCTTCTTTTAGCAAATATATAACTCTAATAGTGCTCTGCAGGCTATCAGAAGCATTTTTTCCTCTTCTCTTGCAAATGATCTCTGCAAATTTAGCCCTTCATCTGAAATATATGATATAACTCCAGTGCCACAGTGAAATATCAAATGCCACTAATACAGGGTTTACCAATATCACAGCTATTAGCTTTGTGAAGGTAGCGCTGTCTGATAAATCTCAGACAGTTCTTCAGGATCTGAAGAGAAATGGTAATACAAAGGAGGGAAACACATTTGAGTTACACTATACATCCAATAGTAATTCCTAAATTTAATCAAAACAGCTATAATTTATATGGTTCCTATAAAGGAAATATTTGTTTCACAAAGATTAAGAGTACTCCCCTATCACCATGTGAAGAAAAATGAAGTTAATGAGAAGCATTTTTCTTTCTCTCTCAAGAAAATTGTTTGGGATTTTTTTGACTGACCAAAAAGGTAGTATTACTTAAGTAAGAAAAATAAAAAAACCAACCCTCATTTATTTAATTTTTTAAACCATTGTAATAGATTTTAAAAAAACTTTTTTAATCACATATTAGTAGGTTCAGATTTCAGTTCAACTTAACTGAAATACAATCAGATGACATGTAAATGCGTTGCAAAATAATGATTAGGTGTAAATCATTTTAAAATATTGTCAAGTCATATGAAAGAAGTACAGTCTTTTAAATATAAACCAGTCAATATTTGCTTTAACTAAACATTTTTGCTGTAACAGGTCATAAAAACCATTTATTTAGAGGAAGATATCTATAAAGGTCTCACATTCATTTCTCCTGGATTACAGTCCAAGCATCCTGTATTTTTCACATATGAACCCTCTCCTATTAATGAAGAGTGACCTCCTACCATCAATCTATTTGACCACTTCAAATTTGTCCCAATGCTCGATATAAAATTGCACAGCAACCACAAACATATCACATAACGAATCAGAATTATCAAAACATACCAGTTTTTTCTGATGTTCTGAGAAACACCATGTCAGATGGGATTCGTTGATTCTGAGGGGGGGGAAAAAAAAAAGGTATCTTTTTTGTAAGTAGGGAAAAAAGTGAATTCCAATCAAATGTCCAGTAAGATCTATCACCAAAAGGTCACACTTGGATTGAAACTCAATTAAAATAGGATTTCTCACAGTACTTTACATTCAGCATTTGCAATTCAGAAATCAATATTTTCAAAAAATTATACAATAAGCAAACAACAGCTAATCCCTTCTGATGCTCTTTTTAAGTGAAATCATAAATATCTGAAGAACTAAAACAGATTTACATTTTCTTGACTGAAAACAGTATCTCAAGAATATAAATATCTAATTGAAATTCTTTTTTAAAAAATGTCACTGAGCAAAACTGACACTCAGCATATATAAAAGAAAAAAAAAACCAGTGACATTTAAAACATCTGTCTTGGCACTCAAGTTGCAAACATCATGTAGACCAAGTATTCTCTCTGCCAACACACAAACATGCACAGAGGAAACTGCAAGTCAGGGAACAGCATTTTCTGTTTCACCTCTCTATAAGCCTCTGCTTTACAAAGGCAGAAATGAA
>BJBW01006085.1:0-15016 GCA_004320125.1 Scolopax mira | reverse complement strand
ATCTCATTTCTTACAATTTCTATTCAACAAAACTGCAAGCATTCTTGGTAGCCTTATCTGAAGGTATAAAAAAATAGACAGAAACTGGGAATAGGAAATCTTACAATGAAAAGCACGATATAGAGCTCCAAACCCTGAAACCAAATTGTTTTCCTTAAACCTATAGCTTTCTCTTGTGGGATTTTATGTCCATATTACTAAGTCAGTCAGGTGTAGGAGTGCCAGTTTATTAAGTATTTAAAAATGCCTGAGCTACAGCAGCTGCCTGGATCTCACAGCATGTCCAAATAGAGCAAATGCTCCCTGTTGGTAACAGTATATTCAAGTACAAGTATTACTATCATGGATTGATACTAATAAACACATGGTTTAATTTTAAATGGGGCTTAAAAATCCATTTCCTTCCCTTACCGTTTGCTATTTATTTTTTAGCTACTGAATATTCCTGGGCAGTTAGCAAAAATCTTCAACGTTTCATCACTTCACAGCAGTTGAAGGCTTCAGATGTAACCGTACAATATTTCTGAATTAAAGTTACTTTTCTGGAATCAAGTAAGTAAATACATACCTGGTCTGTATATTTTTCTTTTCTAACTTTCATTTTAGCTCATGCCTTACAGTTTCAACTCACCAAGTCCCATCATCTGTGCTAAGGCTGAGGGATGGGGAATGAACAGGCTTTTAACGTCACCACTCCTACTTCTTACTCTCCCAAGTAAACTTTTCACTCTTAGGAGCCTATAAAGATGATTAAAAACAAATTTTAATTCACCTGGATTTAGTTTGTAACTTGTGAACGCCATTTCTGAAACCAGGCAGTGTTCGTGACCAATTAATTAGGATTTTTGACCCTTTGGATGGTCATTTGGATCAGGCCACTGAGAATTCAATTGCTTTCAAGGAAATCTCTGGGTAGCAGAAGGACAATAGAATTGTTAATAAAACTTGCTCTAGAGAATCATTGCATATCAGGTGCTATGTGGAGAAGGAAAAGAGGTTAACTACAGAGCTGTAGAGCTGAGTGTTCTCGGTTAAACCCAACTGCTGTAGAGAGCTCCCACAGTCTGTTTATCAGAGGGTTTAGGTCCTTTAATTTAGATCCATTACAATAACTGTACTGTAAAACCTCCTTTCCAGTTGCTTGGATGTGAAGTCAGAAAGTCAGGGAAGAGAAAGCGCTTCAAGAATAGCTGCACGTGATCACCGTAACGACTGAAAGAGGAACAGGTCTGTCGTATGCATGTAACATATAAATACTCTCTGCTTTGGAAAAATATGCAAATCTGCTCAAATACTCCAGTGTCATTGACTAGCCTTTCTCAAAATTAGAAACAAGACTGGACAAAGGTGAGGCTAATTTTGGAGGCCCACACAACCTACTGAAAATTCAAACTCTGCCTTCTACCTGACTGAACCCAACTGAGCTCAACCTGAACCAAGACTGAACCCAACCCAACCCACCTCATGGCGTTGGGCACCATGCTGCAGTCTGCATTCTAGTAGTCAGCATGGGAATGGAATCTTTTGACTAACATAAGAATGACAATTAAAATAATTCAAGACAAAAAGAAAGAAGTTTTCCTTTAAAAATTATTTTAATCATCTGGAATGCTTGGAAAATAATTTTATAATCCAAAACACAGCCTGCATCAAAACTAAATTAAATAAATGGAACTTGTCTCTGCCTCCAAGAGACACTGCCAGAACTACTTTTCAGATTTTGAGCTGGGTTTTTGTGTGATTTATTTCTAGAAAAGCAAAGTTTGGAGCATAACACATACACACTAAGCTAGTTGTAACTAATAATGGATATAAATGGTTATTGAAATCATTCAATGGGTTTCACAGCATCACAGAAAAGATTACTTAGAACTAGTTTAACATGTTTCTATTCTCCTGAATGCTATCAAAAGGAATACGTTTTTCAAATTGCCAGAATCAGATTGTATAAGAAAGAACCACCTAAATAATTACAAGCAACAACCTGAGTTTATACGCCAATTTTCATCTCATGAACAGAAGATGTGATTTACTTGATATATGCTCTGCAAAAGCCCGTTTCAGTAAAGGAAGTCAAAGCTCCCTGAAGCACCTGCAACTTCTCTTTCCACCCTCCTCACCTTCCCCAGAGCCACCTATGATCTGCTTCCTTAACCCATTCCAGACAAAATAAGAGAGGTTAACTTAAGAATTGAAATGGTAGGGTTTTGACAAGCAAAGGAAGGTCGTTTTGTCTGAAGCAGCTCAGACAGCAATCAGCAATTAGCTCCACTCACAAATCTCAATCATTGCAAATCTCTAATAGGAGTAAGAGGAAAATTATGTGTTTCTGTGTAAAGGTTACCAATTATTTCTTTTACTTACAAGCAGAGTATGATGGACTGGATGTCTGTGGTCTAAAGCATCAGACAGCTGCACTTGTGAATTCTTCTAATGCATATTTCAGGGAACAGAAATCTTTAGGAATGAGAGCCTGTCTGCATCAGTGAAGTCATCAGATGCAAAGCGTTAGAATTGCTGAACTTGTTTCCCCATTTAATCTCTTGTTGAGGGAGTCCCCAAGGCAGACTTTAGTTGTGTTTATAGAGCAAAGCAACGATATATCACATGTGGCAGTACAAAAATATTTTCTCGCTGATTACATGGGTTTGTATAACTCCGATTAGGATACTTCTGTTTTAACTTTACAGCTGGACTTCCACATTTCCATGCAAACTCATAACTGAACACTTGCAAAATTTGCACTTGTAATTAAAAAATATTAGCAGAAAATGACATCAGGTTTGGTTTCATTTCTGCACGCAATTATATTAAAATAAAATTTCATTCAATGTTTACTGCATATTTATTGCATGTACCCTCACAACGAGAAACAAGCCCCTGGTGATCCCCCCTTCAGAAAGCAGAACACCCAATATTAACCGCGAGCCTGTGCAGAGACCTAATTCTACAGATCTCTTCAGAAAAGCAGATTGCAATTATTTTGCGTTTTACTCACTTCTTGTTAGAAGGCTGCACAGTTTCCATGAACAAATGATACCTGTAGTATCAGTTCCAGTCTCTAACCATGGCAGATTCAATTCTCAGGGTAGTCAGTTTCATGTGTAAACTACAAAGAAAACTCTTTTTTCTTTTTTAAAGCCTGAGGGCTTCCTAAGGTTTTGGGGTTTTTTGCTGGGGTTTTGGTGGTGGTTTTGTTGTTTGGTTTTTTGTTTGTTTGTTTCTTAATATTCTAATAATTCAGCATTGCTTAGTCCTGAAAAAACCCTCTAATGGTTCCTATTGCAAACAAAAGGCAAAGTTTCAGATTGCAATCTCAACACATTCACATTGTTTTACAAATAGTTTGGGAAGGAACACCAGTTAAAATTTGTTTTGTAATGGTGGAGTAGGATGAGCTACATCTGAATCTGCAAATCCTGGGAGGAAAAAAAATTATCAGTTTCCCATAAATACATGAGTATAGCATTTATGTTGCAGCACTGCCATGTGAAAATATACTATTTTAAGTAAAATTTACACACACTAAGCAACAAGCCAACATGAAACACTTCTTTGTCAATGATCCCATACAGCCTGTGCAGAGACACCCCAAAATTGCCATCAGTTTTATGCACTCCATGGGTTGGACACAGTGGCAGAAAGCCATCAACAGTTAATCCCAACTGGTTTGCACTGGTTTCTGCCACTGCCAACAGGCATTTGAAGTCAGAGGTGCTCGTCTGCACGGAGCCCCTGAGCCACTTCCGTACTGCGACAGGACATATCCAAGTCTCTGCATACTATTTTCAAAAGCAGTTTAATAAAATCAAATGAGCCAGTGACTTTTTTTTTTTTAAAAAGAAACAGCGCTCGGTGCCCAAATTCCATTACATTTCAAAGGAATTTTAAGAGCTCGACTCCCTTAAGGTCTTTAATGTAGGTTAGCCACATACCATTTATCAAAACAGTAACTATTTGATCTGTACTTGTGTAAAAAAAGATGGATGCCAAGAGGCAGCTTCAGCATCTTAAAGTCAGTGATTTACATATATCAATTTAACCTCATATATAGTGCCTCCACAGTCATTACCCAATAACTACTTTATTGTTTCCTGAGAGGGGCCTCCTCCAGTGTAGCACAGCCCCTAAATAATACACTCGGGCTCCCACACCTCTGCCACATCACGGGTCTCTCACGGGATCACTGACCAAGCGGTTGTCATCCTAAGGCGGTAACAGTTCAGAAAAAGAGCTGAAGATCAGACCAAGTATGAATTATCTTTTCAAAGGAACTCAGGATATTTTTTACAAAATGTCACCAAATCAACTGGGTGCTCCCAAACCATTTTTTTAATATATACTGTAAAAATAGTATTAGCACTCTACACGGCCTTTAAGGGAAGGAGATACCTGAAAAGCAGATGCTCACGTGTTTGTCAGGGTATCTTCCTACCGTGCTTGGCGTGGCTCTGCAATCCCACCCAGGACATTTTTCGTTCTTCAATTCAGCATCTCCTCTGCCAGGCTGTAGGAAAAGTGATTGCCATGCCTACCACCCCAGCAGTAACCCCACGTAAGGTTTAACACAAAAGCCAAGAACGCAACTACACGAGGCAGCTACTCCCTCAGTGGAGATCACAGCGAGAAGGAAACTAAGAGCAGAACCTCGGGGTTGACCTCATGTTTTGTAACATAAGCGCTTTCCACCCAAAGGGCAAAAGTCAAGAAGGGTTTGATTGTGGAGTCAAAACAGTCCTACCACTCTGTTATTTTAGCCTCCCTTTCTTCCTCCCGATTGTTCCACTCAACATAACCCCCAGCGTTTAGCGATAAACCTGCTGTGGCACAATTTAAAGAGGAACAACACTTGACCCTCTCTCAGCTACTTATCTTTTTAAGCAGTCAAAAGAAAAAAAAAAAACAAAACCCTACTATATATAGTGACTCCTGGCTGTCTCACCTTCCCCCCATCCCTCCTTGGTTTCTTGTAGGCTCATGAGACACCAAGGTTTGAAGCAGAGCAAAAGAGAGCTGTTCACTTTCACAGAATCCCACAATGCTCTGGGGTTGGAAGGAACCTCTGGAGATCATCTAGTCCAACCCCCTGCCAAAGCAGGGGGTTGCCACCCCAGAAGAAGGTCCCACAGGAACTTGTCCAGGTGGGTTTGAATGTCTCCAGAGAAGGAGACTTCACCACCTCCCTGAGCAGCCTCTGCCAGGGCTCTGCCACCCTCACAGGAAAGAAGTTCCTCCTCGTGTTTAGACGGAACTTCTTACATTCAGGTTTGTGTCCATTTCCTTTTGTCCTGACTCTGTGCACCACTGAAAAAAGACTGTCCCATCCTACTGACACCCACTCTTGAAGTATTTATAGGTGTTGATCAGATCTCCCCTTGGCCTCCTGTTCTCCAGACTAAAAAGACCCAAGTCCCTCAGCCTCTCCTCATCAGAGAGATGCTCCAGGCCCCTCAGCATCTGTACCGAAAGGACAAAATAGATGCTTTTTCACAGAACTGAAGGCAGCCTGAAACACACAGTAACGGCGAAAGGATGGCAAGATCAAGTATCTTTGCCTACATTGAAGAACCCAAAGCCATTAATTTTATGCCACTAATTAAGAATTAGTATGTACTTGCACGTGGTTTAAACAAACAGCTTACTTTTATAATTAGACAAGTATAAGAATAGCAAAGGGGAAGCAAGAAGAAAAATAAATCACTAAGGAAACGACTTTCTTCTTCTCATGAATCTGCCAGGGACTGATTTGTGGAACAAAATCACAGAGAACGCGAGAGGTAATTTTTAACTACTTTGTTATTTGGTGGTAGAATTTATTTTTCCAAAGTGACACCTCCCATATTGCTATATGATGATCTTACACATGGTACTATTAAATAACTATTCTGATTTTATAATTGGACAAATTAACACACAGAAAAATAAAACACTTTAAAAATTGTAAACAGCACCCCAGCACTAATTCAACTAATTTAACTAATCAAACACTTCCAACTCAGATTGTTAAAACATCAAACTGTTATTCCACTACTGATACAACCAGTGATCAAAACCAAGACATTTTCCCAAGACTCAATTATTTAATTTAACATGTAGACCAACACCGACCACCTTCTCCGATTGGAGACACAGCTTTTTATGGAGACACACAAAGTCACATTCAGTTCTGTATTTGGGCTTCTCTTTTCCTGTCCAATACCGTGACCAAGAATGAGCTGAAGAACCTCCAAGAAGGTGTCAAGGAGCAAGTGGACACTGAATTGCAAAAAACATTAATACTTATTGCAGCCTATGTTCTGAAAGGCAGTGGGCAGAGAAATCGGTCGCACATGTCAGCCAAAAGCAAACACATTCAACTCACAAGTGACATGCACAGAAAACCAACACTTACCAAATGCACAAGGAATTCTAATCTAAACCACAGAAAGATGGAAACAGTGATTTTGCATAAGGAGTAATTTGAAATTTCATCAAAATTTTTTGGAATTTCAAAAAGTTCTCTATATTTTTTAATTTATTGTAGCTTGGGCAAGAAAAGAAGAAAGAGGCTTTGTTCCACATACTAAAACCTTGTTCCTGTTATAGCTCTCCTTGCATCTTTCTTGCATCTGCTTATTTTCTTAATTTTTTTAATCACTTACCACAAAACAATAAAAAGAAGCTACAGGGGAAAAAAATCTGGATTTATGCATCTTCAAAATATCTAAGAAAAAAAATCAGTAAGAAAGAATTAGTTAATTCCAACTGTGGTTCTGCAGGCCTATGCATGGATGACACATGAGCCTGTAAGAATCTAACCTGATTTTTATATAGCAGACTGAGTTTGCAGAAAATCAGTGGCTTGGATTTTTTTATAATAGGAAAACAAATCACATTTGATTTAGAACCTTTCATTAGAATACTCCCAGCAGCTATAAACGATATTACTATTGTGTTCTGCAGTACAAAAAGCTGTCTTTAAGGAAACACTTCTTATTTTTTTAAATTTAAACTAGCTTTTAATCAGTAACTCCAAGTGGTTTCAAACCCCCAAACCCAACTTGTTCACAATCTATGGTCAACATATGGTGACTATTGAAGTTGACCATAAAAAAAATGAATCAAATTAAGTGTATTTGAGAAAGATGTTGGCCTTCTGAGAGAACATAACTGAGTACGTTCTGCAAAAGTTTCTGCAACACAGATCTCCTATCTGCTTTTCATAGCTTTCTAACACAGATTCAAGGACAACATGAACTATGGATAATGCTATCCCAAAAACAAATGTACAGAAAGTCCACCTACAGACAGTGGCAATAACTTGACTTGGCTCCTACATCAATAGGAGCAAGTATTCTCGTGTGCTGGCCATATGCAGGCGGCATAACAGCATTAGAACTATGAAGAAATAGCCAAGGGACTCATTTATATCTGTTTTTGCAGATGAAACAATTTAATATGAGGATCCATGGGGTGCATGGCTGTAAATCTTTAACTGAAAATTACACATGGAGACAGAAAGCACCGGAATTATTGCAATACTTTGAGCCTAACAATGAACATCTCAGAGCTCCTACAGCATGGGTACAGGGTGCCAAAGACATAAATCACAAGCCTGAAAGAAAATGAAAATGTTTTGTTGGTGTAAAAACATGAGAAAGGATGACTTAATTACAGAACAAAAACCCTCATTATACCCAGTTGATTTATAAGGTGGGTTTTTTTTTTATCTATGAGACAACAGTATTTTGCATTTCATTTCTCTGCAATAAAGAGCATGAGTTACTTTTCACTACCACAGTGAGCACAATAACACGTCCAAGGGTTTAGGAAAGGTACATGTGGTGCTATCTCTTAGATATTCCATAAAGTAAAACTACTCCTAATACCATTTCACTAATCCTAACCATCCTGCCTCCGTAGGTATCTCCAAAGGCAGGCAGGCTCTCCAGTATCTAAGCACAGCTTCACCAGAAAGAGACTGCCGTGAGTCTCCTATTGCAAAGACAAAAACATTTTATGATATTATGCAGAACATTTTCCAGAGTTTACAGTACTAATTGATAAACTATAAATTAATACATTTATACAACACAACTATACCGTTACAGAACAGAAACCCAAGTGTTTCTGTTCAGTTCAGTTGTGCCCACAAGCCTTCTGAGACATCTGGAAAAGTCCTTAAACTGCTTCCCTGCCTGTGGTTTATGTTCTCCTGAAGCAGACGACATCTTCAAGATCTAGAACTTAACATTCCTATGTCTCTGAGCTGGTCCTAGAGAAGGGCAGCGGCACTGGTGAGGGGTCTGGAGAACAAGACCTCTCTGAGAAGAGGCTGAGGGAGCTGGGGGTGTTCAGCCTGGAGAAAAGGAGGCTGAGGGGAGACCTTCTGGCTCTCTCCAACTCCCTGAAAGGAGGGGGTAGCCAGGGGGGGTCGGTCTCTTCTCCCAAGTCCCAGGCGATGGGACAAGAGGAAATGGCCTCAAGTTGCACCAGGGGAGGTTCAGATTGGAGATTAGAAACAATTTTGACAGGGAAAGGGTTCTTGAGCCTTGGACTGGGCTGCCCACAGCAGTGGTTGAGGCCCCATCCCTGGAGGGATTTCAAAGCTGGATTGACCTACTACTTAAACCCATGGTTTAGTGATGGTTTTGATCAGAGTTGGGTTGATGGTTGGACGAGAGGATTTGAAAGGTCCCTTCCAACCTGGACAATTCTATGATTTTATGATTTCCACTTCCTCCCTCCCCTTTTGTCCTCTGACTGAAAGCTCGGGCACAGGCTGCCATGGTGCTTTCCACTTCTACAACAGGGTGACAGCCTGGGAAACGAATTCTGGCACTTCATTTCTATAAACACCCACCACCAACAGGCCCATCAGAGCAAATTAACTAAGAATACTTTGGTGGTGCATGGTTGCCAATCGCTTCTTAAGCAGTTGCTCTTACTGATTTATGAAATTTCCCCAATGAGTTCAATAGCTATTGGTGCAAATTATTGAAATTCTGCTTAACTTCTGCAAAACACTTCACGAGCAGATCCTCTGCTGGTGCAAGCTAAGAGCTTCAAGAGAACAATAAGAACAACTCAAACCACAATAAGAACAACAACTCAAACCACCATCTGCCCCTTGATCCCTGCAGACCTCAGCCCTCCTCACAAACACTCCCATTGCCAGGGTACGACTCACACTCCAACCTGAACTCTCAGTCCTGTGGAAAAAAGTACCTGTTAGGATTGGATGCAGGTACACTTCCAACCTTCTCTCTTGTATCTTGACGCTCTACACACCTGTGAGTGCTCCCCGTTGGATGGGAGGGAGGAGGTGGGAGAGGGAAGGTTCCAATGTGGAGCTAGTGGCAAAGCCATGCTTACGTTGCAACCACGAGACGGAAAAGGATGGAGCATACAGGTCCCCACTGGCATTTAGACGATTTTTCCCAGCAGCAGCTGGTTGCTACAGCTTGGTCTAGACACGAAGAATTTAAGAACTTTCCTTGTAGCCCTCGTGGGAAACTGCCAACTGTGAAAACTACTGCAATTTCCTGATAACCACAGCATCCTGCCCTGTGTTTTAGAATAAACAATGCTGACAACCACAGGCGCAGAAGTAGACCTCACCAAGTATGCTACAGCAACAGGGGACTTCCACCTACTTTTCACTTTTCCTCATTATGGGAGCTGATGTGGGAACCACGAGCTGTTCCTGACACATTCCTGCAGTCACATGAGTGAGTACATATAGAAGAACAGAGAACATGCAGCAAAGCAGGGTTATTTCAAAAGCCTAGAACCATTCTTATGCTTTGTTTCATTACACATCCTTATGACATAATATAATCAATACTCTTTTCAGCCTATTTTTGTAGAGTAATTACACTAAAGTAAGTTTTCATGTACTGTATAAACTCATGCATGGGGAAAAACACTATTTAAAGATACATTTCTTTTAGCCCACCGTTACCCCAAACTACAGGCAGTCATAAAACTCTCTGTAGCTTTTCTTTTTAAATTACCACAGACTCTGGGTTTTACTGCCAGAAAGACCAAGAGATATGATAACCTCAAATACACGCACTTCATTCCTGCACACTTTTTGGCAATAATAATAATTCATACATTCAAAAAATAAGAACTGTAATACATATTTATTATATGTATATAATAAATATATACAACATTATTTCTACCTATATCCCTACTACTACCTTTATGGAGGGCTCCAGAAAACTCCTGCATTCCCACCCGCCCGGCTCTATTAGTCTCCAAAAGCAAATACAGGAGTGGCAGCTGCCAAAGACAAGTTCATGGGCAGACACAGGAGGTAACAAAGCTCCTATGAAGGAGGATCAGTTGCCTTAAGCTGCCTCCTGTATCATCAAGCAACACAGTAATGTTCCTCTTTTGTTAAGACTACATCTAATTCCTCCGTCACTTTTTTCCAAACAAACTTCAAGAGCCAACTAAAAATATCAAGGAACAAACGAAGGGTGATGGTAGCATCAAATGGACACAAATGCTCACAAACGTCACCAACTGCTTATGGGGGACGAGGTTTGCAGGTCACCAGCCATATCTGGTCAAAGACAAAGAGATGAACAGAGCTGGAAGATGCCCATGAAGTATCTTGGTATGGCCTTGTTGGACAAGGCATACAAGGAGATGGAAATTTCATGGCTAAAAGAGAGCAAGATGATCTTGGCAAGAGAGAGAGGATATATTAAAACCAGGATCACACTTCTGATAGCTTTTATAGTTAGGCCAAGCCAGGCAGCTCATCTTATGTTACACTAAGGTGGTGCTTCTGCGAGGTAGGGATGCAGCCCCGGGTGTCTAAGTCGTGGTGCCAGACACACCGAGCTGCTCCTGCCGTCTGTCCAGCCGTTGGGATGTGCTGCAGGTCTCAGACCTGGCCCGGGAGGAGAAGTTTTATATAAATTCCCCCCCAGGCCAGGGCAGGTGGGGAGTGTGTGGGGATGTGCCTGAGTCACCGCTCACCCTGCCAGCTGGATCCAACCCCCGTTAATACACTCGCTCACTGCAGTCATCGTGCCTGCTGGCACAAAATGCTTTCATCTCTAAATGTCACAGGCAGGTTAGACTTTCTTCTTTTCAGTAGGTGTACAGAAACGTCTAAATTCCAGCTGCAGCTTCCCAGAATGAAAGAACAGGAAAAAAAAGGAACCCTAATCTACCTCTGATGCTGTTTGCCAGCATAAACTGTCTCCGCAATTCCAGCTCCACCATCAGGGAAGGGAAGCAACAAAAATAAGCTTGTGCTCTGTGGTCAGCTATAATTGCTGAAATCTTGGGATTCTTTTATTTATTCAAAGTTCATTCTGCAAAGATTTTCTTGGAATGGGACAGAGGAATATCAGGCAAGGAAGTAACTTCTTGTCAGACAACCCAAAGAAACACGTCCAGACAAATTTGATGTAACCAACTCCTTGCTTGCCAGGAAAGTTGCATGTAAATGCCACTGAAAATCCTCAAGAAAGGCATCATCTGTAGAGCCTCACCGTTTGCTAAATCCCTCCTCTGGTGGAGGTTGGTCAATCTTGGACTACGTTGCCCTTTGGGAAAAGAAATGATCTCTAGATGGGTATAGACGCTATTTAGAACTTGCTCAGGGCTTTTTAACCAGGTTTCAGTGTGAAACTGGTAAACATTCACCTTCTTGAATCACAAATAGGAACAGCAAGGTCAGGAGCAAGATTTTAATGAAGAATCTTTGATTCTTAGTTCCCTAGTTGATGGTAAAATATGCTTAGTCCTCACTGCTCCCAAAGCTTCCAAAAAGCAAGTTAAAGTCATCCCTAAAAGGTCTGTCACCCTCAGATGTTGGCACCCCGTAGCAGAAGGACTTATTATAAAATTCTGGTTTATCTTGTTTGTTCTGCCACACGCCCAAAAAAAAGGCTGATGATGAAGAAAATGCATGCATTTTTCATTCCTCAGCCATCAGGTTGCCCGTGTCTGCTGACCATTGAACATGGTTTATTTGCAAGGGCAGGAAGGAGCACTAAGGGTTCTCCAGCAGGAAGGGAAATAGAAGAGTTACAGAATCACACATAACCCTCCCCAACATCCTTTTTATGATCAAAGGAAAAAAGATAAACATATGCCCATTGTGGATAAGGAAATTTGAGATTCAGGTCATCTTCTTGCCTGCCTGTTGTCAGAATTAAGGAGCAAGTCCCAATTTACCACTTCAAACATTTATTTATTTAAAGATAATTTAGACTTCACTTACCCCCTTCCATCAAAGAGACAGTACAGTTACAAAACTGGGGTTTTAGAAATGTGAAGATCATAAATTTGATCATCTTTAAGAGAAAAGAACGTCAGTTTATACCCTTTTCCAGTATCTAAACAGGGAAAATGACTCTCTTTGCTCCTGTTCTTTCTGGATACCAGTCAGCTGTGTCTCTCCACTCATTTGCCTCACCAAGGATTGCCAAGCCTTTACAAGGCTGTTTCTAAGCTTTGAACATTGCCAAGAGAGCAAACCTGCTCCAACACATGTCAGGGAGACACTGAGGAACTTGTGCTTTTTATCCAAATTCTCTCCAGAGCCGAGATTCAAAAAGGTCTTGTTTCTTTGTGATAAAAGCTATTTCCTTAGAACTACAACAGCAGGGTAACTTCAAATGGACAACCAGCAAGTGTAACAAGGTCGACAGTCAGGGCCATTCACAGCACCATTGCCAGACCAGACAGGAATGCAAACCACACCGCTCCAGCTCAGAAGGCTCACTATATAAAACCATACAGAAAAACAAAACAGGATGTGTCAGCAATTTCTGCCAGGAAAAACATTGTAGGGCTTACCAGCTACCGAGGGCAGGAGACTCTTAAGTCAAAGAAAAAGTAAAAAACTATGTGATTCAGGATCTAAAGGTCTCCTCAAAAAGAAGTGGAGTGGGATGGAGCCGAGTGGTTCAGCCAGCCCATGGCAGGATGCTTTAGTGGGATTACTGGACGTGACCTACGCCAGTTCTGTACCTCAGAGTAGGAAACAGAAGGCTGTTGACGTGCCTGCCTCCGTGCCTTCTTGGACAGCACATCAGACCTTTTAGTCACCTTCTGATTTCTCTTTCCTAAACCCATTTGCACATCAAAACTTTAGACTGTGAATTCTTTTGTTAATATCATGACTATCCATATAAAATCTACAATGTTGCTTTATACAGATGGTTTAGTCAAAATTGATGGCAGTAAATTTTTCCCTCGTTTGACGGTGTGGGGATTTGGGTGCTGCCTTTCAATCGAACAGCCCAACTCTAATCACACCTGAGAGACAGACACACAGATTTTGGCTTGAACAGAATGTGATGAACAGAAACATGACAAGAAACCTTAAGTCCCACATTGTCTTAGTTATTTGCATGATAAAAGTGCACTAACGTAATTTCTCTTGTAATAGCAATTTATTTTTCTCCACTCTGTGGAGTGGACCAGACTTCTATGAGGTCCATAAATAACCACCCCTGCAACCAAATTCCTTTGGAGTGCCTTACTTTGATAAGCAAGCACCAGTTCAATGACATATCTGAGGTTGTTTGGTGAGATACTTGTGGCCTGACACTGATTTAGCTTTTCTAGAACCTTTGAAAATCAGTGTACCATGTGGCTGTGAATACAGCAGCTTGAGGAAGAACATCAGGTCACATCTCTTCAGCTCTACTACAGAGCTGAAGAGACAATTCAAAGCAGCATTTGGATGTCATGTGTAATATATACATATAAATAGATATATTCAAATATTATAGCTGTCCATTTACCTCAGAAAAAGGCAGATACTTAGGTCATGAATTGCCTTCTCTTGATACTTTAAAAAAAAATTAATAAATTGCCTAAACATTCCAATATAGAAACTGGCTTACGCTGGTATCAGGTAATAGTAGAGAATCATTCCCGTGATAGTAGAACAAGGTTTTGGAATAAAAATTGGCTGCTGAAGCAACAAAAGCAGAGTTAGTCTTTGAAGATTAGACTGAAAATCTAATACATCAGAGCTAACTGCAAAGTTAAAAAAGGCTTTTGGCCCTTTTTTTTTCCTCACAAGGTCAGAGAAGTCACATATGGCAGTATCAATTTTTTTTTTCTGAAATATTATTAATTATTCAATATCTTATTCTTCCTTTGAACATGAAGAGAAATCAGAGCCATCAGTCATCTGCACTATTTGGAAAAACCCAGCTTTTCACAGTCAGGGCAGTGATTCAAGTTACACCTGAATTTTCTCCAACACGTCACTGTAGCTACTGAATTTGACTGCCATTAAATGGAACACATAATAAAAATATCACAGTCTAACAAGCTAACTGTGAGATTCATGTTAAGGAAAATCTGCATTTTAGTCCCTGATTCATCTTCAAACTTACTCAATTCACATAACGTGCCTAGTTCAGTTTCTACCTGTGTACATACATCTAATTATCAGAGTAGAGTTTTTCTGACCAAGGAACCCTCAAAATGCTTACACTCAGATCTGCAAAATGCTTCTGCAAAAGTCTTTTGTAGACAGGCACGACGGCTCCCTCCCCAGCCCCTTGCAATTTACACAGCTGCAAAATACTGTCAAATTTTGGTACAAGACATGGCGCGTCAAGGAATTAGCATCATTCCTGGGACAGGAAATAAGGCAGAGGAACAAGCAAATACCTGGCACGTCCACAAACATTACAGAAAATGAACCAGCTGGGATTTGCTGAGTATTTTTCTTAATAAGTGTGTGCATCATTTCTGTAGCACAAATGAGACTACAAGTGAAAGAAGGCAGAGAATGATGACATGTTGGAGGTCTGTGCTGCCATCCAGTGAGACCTGGACAGGCTGGAGAGCTGGGCAGAGAGGAACCTGATGAACTTCAACAAGAAGGGCAAGTGCAGGGTGCTGCACCTGGGCAGAAATAACTCCCTGCACCAGGACAGGTTGGGGGTGACCTGCTGGAGAGCAGCTCTGAGGAGAAAGACCTGTGAGTCCTGGTGGGCAACAGGATGCCCATGAGCCAGCAATGGGCCCTGGTGGCCAA
>BJBW01006084.1:14266-75846 GCA_004320125.1 Scolopax mira | reverse complement strand
GGGGGTGTCCGAGGGGCTCCCCGTTAGAGGAGCTTCCCTCCCGCAAACAAAAAGACACCCCTTTCCCTTCGGCGGGATGCGCCGGTCCCTCTTTGCCGAGAGGATTTGGGGCGGGGGGGGGGGATGTCAGAGAGAAGCCGGCGGGGCTGCCCGCCGCTTTGCGGGGACACTGACCCGCGGAGACCCGCGGAGCCCCGCGGAGCCGCCACCTTCGGGCGGGGATAGGGAAAAGAAATAATCATCCTCCATCCTTTCGCCTTCCAAAGCCCCAACCCGCCCGGCGTGTGCCCGGGGGGTTTTGGGGTGCGCCGAGCCCCCCCCCCCCCCCCCCCCCCCCCCCCCCCGCCTTATCACCCACCCGAGTTTCAACCCCGCAGCCCCCGTCCCGCTCTCGAGGGGCGGGGAGCGCGTAAAGTCGCTGCCTTAAGTTATGGGTAGTTGCTGGAGGTCCCGGTTTTGGGGACTTTCTCCCTTCCCCGGGCTACCGCCGCCTATTAAATTTTGTGAAATACCCGGAATTTTTGGGGTGGGAGCGATGAGAACCAGCGTGCCTTTGGCTGGCTCTTCGTTACGCGCCCGCGCTGCCGAGATGCTAAAGTCACCAGCGTGAAATCACTCGAGGGAAACGACGGGTGGGAAACAAAAACAAACAAACAAACAAAAAAGAAATAAAATAAAGGGGGGGGGAGAAAAAAAAAGGGGGAAAATAAAGGGGGGAAAAAAAGGGAGGAAAAAAAAAAGAAGGCGTTAAGCAGGAGGAAAAGGAAAAACGAGAGGACCTACCTGAGCCCGGGCACCGGGAGCCTCCCGCCCGCTCCGGTGGCAGCCCCAGAGGCGCTGGGCGGCTGCTCGGCTCCTTCCTTCGCCCATTTGGGGTTTTTTTGGGGGGGTGGTTTGGTTTGATTTGGTTATTTTCTTTTTTTTTTTTTTTTTTTTCCGCTCATCAGCATGGAGACAGCGGGGACTGACCGCTCTCGGCGATGGTACCCGGAGCCGAGGTGCGACTGGGAGTTTGGCAGCAGCTCCCGAAAAACGCTTCCCCCCCGCGTCTCCTGGCGGGTGGAGGGGGTTTTTCTTCTGTTGCTTGCTTGAAGGTGTTAAGCTTCTTCTTTTTATATATATATATATATATTTATTTTTTTTTTATATACCCCCCCTCTCTTTTTTTTTTTTTCCCCTTTTTAAGCCCCTTCACTCTGGGAGAGGGGGGATTTTGGGGGGGATGCGGTGTGGTCCCGGCTGCCCAGATTTGGGCTCATTGCTGCGGAATTGCCAAGAAAGGGTCGGGCTGGCGGCGCGTCCCCGGGCACTTCGGGGAACAGCAAATAAACGCACTTCTGGGAGGGGGGGGAGGAAAAAAAAAAAAGATTAAAAAAAAGGCGAAAAAAAAAAAAAGCGTGAACGGCGTGTGTTAATTGAGCAAGGATCAAGGTTTGCTCCTTTAATAAGTTGACTGGGTGGCTGCGATTGTCTGTGCTGTTCCGGGGGGGTGGGGGGAAGAACTTGCCCTTCGCTCTGTAAGAGCCCAAGTTAGTCGGGGCATGGGGGGGGACAGGGAGGGGGGCAGGCTGGGGTTGAGGGCCACGCTCAGATGCTGAAGGCCACCTCCCCAGGGTCGGTGTGGTCCTCTCCTCCTGGAAGGAAACAGGGCACCCCCCAGGCTCCCCTCCTGCGCTGGGAAAAGTCCTGTACAGACGGGGGTGTCTCTGCAGACAGACACAAGATTTTTGAGCCTCTAAGTCAGCCCAGACTTTTGCCACCTGACATGAGTAGCTCCTCAAAAAGTAGAGCTTTTGGCAGGAGTTTTTGAGCACTTATCTAAATGCGGTGGGAATAGTTGCTATCTCTTCCCAAGCCTTTTTCCCAGCTTCTGCCTTCAGGCAGGATGATTTACTGTTGCACTGTACTGCATGGAGCTCAGAGGGCAGGGCCCAGTGATGGTGAGCTCTGAGCAGACACAGTTTAATTAATATAATAGTTTTATGCTCTTTTCCTGCTTTTCAAATGAATGAACAGTTTATACGTACGGATCCTTTCGTTCATCACCAGAAGAATCTTCTGCACGGGACTTAGTGGGAAACGCTTAATCAATCGCGGGAAAGCAGCACGGTGCTTTGGGGCAGGAAACGAAAAACACCGTGTCTATTTCAAATAAATAGAGAATTCAGAGAAGCAGCAATCAGCTATTACTCCCCGTGAAATTTGGCCTGGCTCTGCAGATAGCACTTGCTGAAAAACAAGCCAGCTTCTCTGGCGCTTCGTAGGGTCTGGATCTTCAGCTCCAAACCTCAGGCAGAAGTAAAAATCAAAAGGAGTGACCAAATAGTGACCAGAAATGAATTCTAGCTCATGGGAGGGAAGGTTTTTATTTTCCATTTTGCTGGTTTAGTCGCTTACGGCTTGCAAACATTGCTGCTGAAATATAAACGTCTTTAACAGGGCTTAAATATTTTGGTTGAGGGTAGGGAGGGATTCTCCAGAGAGAATCTTCTGTTTGTCAACGTCTGCCTAAAGAGCAGCATCTCCCTTACCCGGCTGTCGGTTCGGAACAGCCCTGGGATCTTATTTCCCTTGCCCCAAACAGCACTAAACTGCCCAAGTGCTTCCCTTTGTTTCACACCCTCGTAGCTTGGAGCACTTGTTGAACCTGACGACAAGTGCATCAAAGTGGCTGACAATTATGAAATAAACAAATATCATTTGAGGCATTTTTGAGCCAAATCCGGTAATACATAGATTAGCTTATTGATGTCGTTATCATATTGAATATTATTCATGCTTCTGATATTTCTGCTGTGCAGCAGCATTCCCTGCTCAGTAAACATCATATTATCTCGCTATGCAAAAGGCTTCATTAATCAAAACAGACAATGGGCCAGACACTCTCTCTTTGAGTCTGGGGTTTTGGATCTTCCAGGCTTTTTACCTTGTCTAAATGCCTTGTCCCTGTCAACGCAGAAAGCAACTCTTCAAAACAGATCGCTGTAAAATGTGGAGCTGAAAGGAAAACATTATCTAATTCAGTTAAAAGAATTTCCTGATTATTTTACATTTTCCCTTTAATTTTTCATGACTTGTAGAAGAAAAAACTTTTCCCGTGTTTCAGTCAGAACACAAGAGGAATTCACTCTTTTTTCAAAACACTAATGAAAGAGCCTGATAGATCTCTCTTTTAAATCATCAGCAGCAAGTGTTAAGACCAAGGGAGACGGGGTTGACTGGCCAAGCCCTGGTCGTGCTACTGCCTCCCTCGTGGGGAACGGGGAACGGGTGGCAGATGGGGACTTGAGAATAACGTGGCCATCAAGCTGCTGTCCTCCAGGAAGAGGATCCTGGCAAAAACCTGGCACAGTCTTGACTTGTCGAAGGCGAGGTAGGACCCTTTGGCGGCTAGGAAAATGTTTGGGTGCAGAATAGTCTTTCCTGCGCAGAAATAGATTAGAATCGTTTCAGATTGAGCAACAGAAATTAAAGTTATGGTTGTACGGGGTGCTCCAGAGCATAAGGCATAGATGATTTCAGAGAAGACAGGAATCGAGCCTTTTGACGGTCTGCTGCGAGTGGCCTCGTTCAAATTCAGCCTCTTGCCTCGCATGTCTGAAACCAGTTCTCATTTCTCCAGGGACAGGGGAACTCAACACTGTCAATCTCCTCTTTCCTCTTCAGACAACAGCAGACACTTCAGTCGAGACTGGTTAATTCCTTGTGCCTACATCTTAGAAAAATGAAGTGACTTTGAATTATTGAGAAAGCAGAGAGACCTGAAATCTCCCAGACTTTCTCTCCAGATCCTTGGCCTTGGAAAAACCTGAGCCAGGTCATTCCTGATGCCTTCTGGTCTTGGATCCTCATACACCATGCGAGAGATTCAAAAAGCATTATGAGATGGCTGGAGAGGAGGCAGATTTCTTAGCAAATGGTCTCTAAACTCATCCTCTCCCTGTGCCACAGCATTTCTGTTGCTCATTAGCAACACAGAGCCATAAACAACGGATGTGCTTGTATCTAAATTCTCCAGGATTAATTAAAAATTCATTGACAATGACATTACCGGAGACTTTTCAATTATGTCAACGGGCTTTGGATGTGGCCCTTACATTCTTAATAAACATATAGTTTTAAATGCTGTAGTCTTGTTCTTCAGTTTTTTTGTTTAATCAGCCATTATCATTGGCTTCTGTGTTAACAGGTTCTTGCTGGAGGAACTCATTTCACCTGTCCTGTCAACAGCAAAAACTGCCTTCTTCAGTAAGACAATGTATTTTCTATTTATGCATCAGAAAGGAGTAATAATAGGTTTCAAGGAACTGTAACATTTAATAAAAGCATTTTATTACATTTAAATTTATTAAAATTTAAACATTAAATTCAACATGTTAATTACTGTTTCCTCGCATTGCCACTGACAGTCGGAAATGGAGCCACACAACTGCTCTGCTGAGATATGTTCTCTGGTGTTATTTGCTCTTTGATTACTAATGTGTTATTAGTGCTCTTCATTTGGGACTTGATTCATTAACAAAAAGACTTATATGGGCATTATGTAAATTTTTTTTTTGTATGTCTTTTACATAGCTACCAGGGCATGTATTATGAATCTAATTGAGAAAAAAAAAAAAAAAGAAAGAAAATGTATTCAGTTCTGTCCTGACTTGTGGGCAAGCTCAAGCTAGATGTACGGTCGCTCTCAGAAATCAAATAAGCGCAGAGAAGAAAAAAAACCTCTTTCCAAGACATCACAGGCTGTGCTTCTGCAAATCCCTTTCCCCAGCCTGCTGTGTTTTGGCAGAAATAGCAAAATGGTGGCAATGAAATGTTCTCGCATCTCATCTCTGTGTCTGCTGTACACGTGGGTGCTCGCATCTAATTGTCCCTTTCGGTTTTAATCAATGATTTCTCTCTCGTGCTTTAGAAGTCATGGTTTATTCTAAGCCAGAGGTTGCCAAGCAATATTTGTATTTCTCACATTAAGTGAAACTCAGCTAAAATCAGAGAGGGCCCTTAATCTGTAAAAGCTCATGGTTATTGTTAGGGCAGCGGTGCCGGGGAGGGGGCATGCAGAGGCCAGCGAGGGGAGGCTTTGTCCTGAGACATCTCATGCAAGGACACCAACAATTCCCCATCTTTCCTGGACCGAGTGGCATTCCCTCCCTTTTCAGAGGCTGGCAGACACCCCGCAGCAGGTACAGGCTGTGCATGGATCCATCGCTCAGGAAAACCCGCAAACCCCGTGACAGCCATCTCTGATAGATGTGCTCCAGGGCCACTGACAGGTGAGAAAGGAGAAGCCAAGGGTAAGATGTATGATCTGTAGCACCTGTGAAGAAAAAAAACCCCATGGAGCAGGACCAAAAAAAAAAAAAATTATGGCAGAGATCTTCAGAAAGATCACAATAGGAGGAAAGGCAGAAATTTGTGGGGATTTTTCCTCCAGTTTTTCTACGTGCGGCAGCACCTTCAAGTCCTGACATCTGAAGTCCTGACAGGTAGATGTCCTCCTGTGGATGTAGCTTCAGGCTGGACCAGCCCCTTTGGCAGAGCCAGCACTGCAGAATCCATCAGGCTCTCAGCGTAGGGAAGGTGCCTTGTAGATCACCACCGACGTGGTGCTGGGCCCAGAACGGTGACATCCTTAAGCGTGGGGACACAGGGTGACGCCTTGGCCCGTGGGCTTTCCACAGGCTGTCTCTGGAGACAGGTGTTTTCAGTCCCTCACCCCATTTTGTTCCCCAACAAAGATATATATTTTTTTTCACTTCCTTCTCTTTCTTTCATCCCGTTCTTCTCCTGCAGGTGAGCACCCTGCGGCCAGATGCTCATCACAATGAGGTGAATTCCACGCCTTGCAGGATGCTCTTACCTCTCCAGAGGAAAGCAGGATGCTAAAAGCACACATGGTTTCCTCCCTGAATTAAAAAAGAGTGTCTGAAGCTGTTAAGATTAGTGCACATCAATCCCACCGTTTGAATCAAGGGATACTTTGGTTTGGCAGCTATTGGGGAAAAAAAACCACCACCACCAACCAACCATAATTTCATTCAAAGTGCATTTAGTAAGACAGAAGGAGACGGATTTCTTTGACAGTTTTACAGCTCTTATCAGATTACATTAAAATTAAATTAAAACAATCTAAAAGAAGTGTTAAGTACTGAAGGGAGAACACAAACAAAACACTCCTCTTTGTAGGCTTTCAGGGACAGGGAACCGATGTTAGTTATCAGGGATGTGAGTAATAAGATTATTCTGGAGTCAATTATGAACCCATCAGTGTCAGCACAGGGGATCACATCGCGGGCCTGGGGCTACCGAGGGTGAGCGCACACCCTGCATGGAGACGAGGAACACAGGGGCCAGAGGGACTGGGGGGACCTGGATAAGCCCCCTTATTTCCTTATTTTTTTGTATGTAATAAAACATCAGAGCATTTAACCCTCTTTTCTGCTTTTCTTTCTTCTATTTTGGCTTTCCTGCTCGCAGTGCTGGGACTGCTGAGGCCAGGTCAGCACCAACCCCGTCGATGTTACGTGCTCCCCTCACCCCCTCCTGCTCGCTCTTCTCCCCAGGGACCTTTTTGCCACCATCTTCTCTGTTTGTCACCATGACTCCTAACATTTCTCCCCAATTTAAGGACCCTCTGCCATCTCTTGCCCGTTTTGCCCCTTGTTTGGAGCACGAGGCAGCCTCTCCAGCTCAGTGCCTTGGCGGGGACATGTTGAGCAGTTCCTCCTCCTCCTCCTGAGCAGCTCCTGTGCCACCAGGCAACCAAGCTCCCTTGAGCCCCCTGCCCCTCACAAGTGCTCCACAACCTAACAAAAAAAAAGAAAAAAAACCCCAACAAAACTATCAGGGTTGGAAAGGTCCACTAAAGAAATAAACTCTGCAGTCCTATGAGTGTCAGCTCCTGCACTGAGCTGTCAGGTGGAGATCAACCCCCTCCAATTCAAACCTGGAAATCTTAGTTTGGGACTAAGGTTTTTACAGTGAGTAAATATAATGTACGCTTATAATTGCAGATAGCAGTAGAAGGGTTTGAAAGTTTCTGGTATTATTTTAGCAAGCACAAATATTTTTCAAAAGCCGTTTAGTCTTCCAGAACCAAAGCTGGTACGTCACTGGAATAGGCTTAAGAAAGCCAGATTCTTTGCCTGTTTTGAAAAATAACAGATTTGTAGTATATGAAAGTGTCTTCTTGTTCAAACACCATACAGCATCCAACAGTTTCCTGCCCTGACAACCAGCGATGCATTCAAAATCTGTGTCAGCCCCACAGAGCGGGGTTCACGGCTGACATTCTGAAATACCAAGTTTTTAGTTTCTCACCTGGGTGTCAAAGAGGAGACCATTTATTTAGAGGTAGGTATTAGCCATGAGAGCTGTTATGAGGAGACCCTCTATGAAAAAAAAAAAAGCAATTCAACTATGAAGCAACTATGAAAACCTTTTTATTTCCCTTTTATTTGCCCCTGTGACAGCAGGAATATCATGCTGATACAAAGGCTCCAGAGAAGCCTCAGTTCTACAAGCAACTTGGAGGAGAGCAGGGGATCATGTTTTTTAAAAGCAAAGGGCAAGCCATGGTGGACCCGGGTTGCAAAGTCAGGATCTGGGGGACAAAAAGGAGCAACTCTGGAAATTTCAACAAGCTCTGAGCCAGATTCTCGTGAAGATGTGAACTCGTGCCGTGACGAAAGCCTCCCCAACACGTCTTTGCTTTCAATAAACAGAGCGAGAGAGAGAACAGTACAGCTCCTGTTTTGAGTGCGTTTTATATTAATTCAATAATAGAAGGCTCCCAAATCTGCAAATCCTTTGCCTATGCGTTTTCTTGAGTAGGTAAGCTCTTATATGAGCTAAAGCCTTCCATATCTTATTGAGCCATTTATTTAGAGCTGACATGCAAAAGCTAAGCCAGGCAGCAGCTATGGTTATTCAAGTGACAGAAGCTAATTTGGGGACTGTTAAGTACCGCTACATCAATTCAGCAAAGCTTTTTACTTTACATTTAAATTTGGTTTATCCCTGTTTGAGTCTGAAGGGGTTGAAAAACACAAATGACACCCAAAACCTGGCAGAATAACCCCAAGCCCAAAAGCTTGTCCTGATGTTCTTGAGCCCCCCCGAGCCCCCTGGCACTGGCACGTGGCTGGAGCCATCTCCTAGCCATGCCACGGCCACCTCGCAACTGCAGCTGATGCTTTCATGTGGCGGTCCTCAGGCAGAAGTTCTAACGAAGGGTAATTATGATGATGATCTTGTACTAATTGTATCCTGATTGCTGTTCTAATTGCGCTTAAGCATTTCATAGCTATCCGCAATTTTGCCTACTGATGTAGCATTTCTTCTCCTTAAATTCAAATACTCTCGCGGTATTTGAACTTTCTTTATTGGGGCCCTGGGATTTAAGTGCTAATTCATCAGCTTCCTTTCAAAAGGATCTAAGTTTGTATCTGAAAATGAAAAAAATAATAAATAAACTGCTTTGCTTTTCTGCTTTGAGAATTTTAGCGTAGCGTTTGTCAGGGCTGGCCCGGCGCTCGCTCAAGGGGTGCTGTGGCTTTTTCCACTATCCCGATGGATTTTGGTGAGATGTCATCGTGGGGATCTCCCAGCTAGAGAAAGTAATTTTTTAGAGGAGGAGGAATCGAGAATTTTTATTGTTTTATATACAAATGGGAAGAAGCCTTTTACGATTTTGTGGTTAGTTTTCTGGTATACAATACACGCAGCAAACCAAAGGAGGGGCCTTGTTATTGTAATCATCCATCAGCTTGCAATTATTTTTGGAATTAATTTGGAATTTCTTTGGGGTGAGGGTGGCAGAGCCCTGGCAGAGGCTGCCCAGGGAGGGTGTGGAGTCCCCTTCTCTGGAGATCTTCCAGCCCCCCCTGGATGGAGTCCTGAGTGATGTGCTCTGGGCAGCCCTGCTTTGGCAGGGGAGTTGGGCTAGAGGATCTCTGGAAGGGCCCTTCCAACTCTGTCAAATCCGTGACTCTGTGATTCTTGCAACGTCCCTTTCTCCCCCCTTTTCCAGAGACGGAGACCCCTGCCTCGCCCCAGGCTGCTGAAGAGACTGGGCCCAGTTCTCCTCAGCGTTGCCCTGCAGACTTGGCTGGGCATGACAGCCAATTATAGCTGCTGTAGCAATGCCTAATTTAATAGATTCAATCATACTATACGAACAGATAATTTAGGAGATAATAATTTAGGAATCAATGCTTTAAATCTCAAAAGTCCCCAAACTCCCTCCGCAGATTCCCAGCGCAAGGGTGGGGAGCCCTCTCGCAGCTCACGCTCCCCCTCTCCCCCGTTAACAACGCTCTCGTTAGCCCCCTGGACGTGTTTATAAGCCATTAAAAGCTTAAAAATGCCTCAAAAGCTTAAAAAAATAAGCCATCAAGGCGCGGAGAGGCCGACACAGCGCCCCCCCCCCCCCCCGTTCCCACGGCAACGCGCGCGGGGGGCGGGAACTTCCGGGGCGGGGCCGTCGCGGTGCATGCCGGGAGCCGTCGCTCTGGCCACCGGCGTAAACAGGGCGGCATGAGCGGGCCCGGTCTGGCCGCCTCCAGTGTCCCTCGGCCCGGCCGTCTCCTGGAGAGCCTCCGCCACAGGTGAGAGATAGCACGTCCTTCTGCCGCCATTCGCTTTTCCGAGAGCGGCTGCGCCGCGCCCGGCCTGCCCGCCAGGCCCCCTGGGTGCCCGCGGTGGGCCTGGGCTCCCCTCAGCCGGGCCGGGAGGGGAGGAGCGGAGCGGTCTCCCCTGTGCCCCGGGGAGTAGCTGGCGTGTCTCTCACCTGAGAGGATTCCCGCCTTCCTGGGAGCGCAACAGCGCTGTGCTCCGGGGGAAATAGAATGGGGATTGTGGGGTGCTTTTGGGATGTGGTCCCCCGGGGGGCTTTCTGCGGGGATGGGGGGATAGTGCCGGGTTTCCTGCAGCAGAGTCTCACACAGGGACCTTCTGCTTTATATATATATTATTTTTTTTTTTGGATGATTACATATTGTGTGTGTACTTAAAGCTAGCTTATCAGTAACACTTGATCTCAGTGTTCCTGCTCATTGTGCTGTATGATCTCTCTATGAGCATATCGGGTGGCTTCTAAAAGCACTGCAGACCTGTACCTGCTTCTCCGAGCACTTCTGGTAATAGTTAAAAAATGACTTGTTACTTTAAGCAAGCAAGCAAATAATATAGATGCTGATATTTCAGAGCTGGCTAGTTGATGAATGGACATGCACAGATGTTTCTCCTACAGATATCTTTTTCATCTTTGTTAAAAAGTTACTTTAGGTGTTCCAATTTATGGATGCTTCACGGGGTTCTGACTTCAGGAAAAAAACAAGTGTGAGTGGTGATGCAAGCTTTCTGAAGGGGCTTTGGCTTGTGGGATCTCAATCACCAGGCAGTTCTTCTGAAGCTGTGTGCAATTAGCGATGTTCCTGGCCTGTTACTCACTGCAATAACTACAGTAATTGGTGTCAATTAGCACTTTTTTTTTTTTCTGGCTGGAGGAAGTCTCTCGAGATCATTTACGGTATACTGTTATGAAGTTGCTTTTTAAGTAGAACCTGTTTTCTGTCTAATGCAGAAGACTTTGATTTTCTGGGTCTCACGCTAGTGTCTCAAACATCCAGAATTAGCAGAAATAACAACACCAAGGCAGTGAGAACTTAAACTTGCGAGTAGATAGTGCTCTTACAAAAATGCTTTATATATCTTCACTCATATCCTGTTCTGGTCTGGAATATCCCTGGCAGACAAAACGTGAATAATTTGCTGTTTAAAAGGCTGGATAAGGATACACACAGAATATTTTTCATTGTATAGAAATTATTAAAGATGTGAGCCCTAGATAGGGAAGACACTTGGACTAAATTGTGGCATTAGAAAATGAAGAGTGAGAGAAGATTAACATCCGAGTGTTCTAAACTGCATGTTGCTTTAAACTGTGCTGTTGTGTCCAGATATCTCTGGCGTTAGGAGTAGATGTGTCTTGCATCTCCCAAGAGCCTGGTCTGCATGAAGTTTATTCACCTTTTTTTGTAGCTTCTCTGTTGTCTGAGCCTATGGCTGAGCTCAGGCTGCATGAGTGGACTTCTTCGGCTCCTCTGAAGCCTCTGGGACTGTAATCCATTTCAGATACTAGCTTCTCAAATTTGGTTGCACCAAAAGGTTCAGGAGTTATTTGGGGAAGGGTAATTACAGGCAAACAGCATGATTGCAGAAGCTTTGTTTCCTTTGGAGACCCAGCTTAACAAGTCTTGTGATAATAAATAGACCTCTTCTGCCGGGTACCCTTCTGTTGTATGTACTTTAAACAGAAAATAAAACATAAATTTGTACTTGGTGGTGTTAGAAGGAGTAATTTTTTTTGCTGGACTGCAAGTTGTATGTTTCTGCTGCCTCCTGAGAGTTGTGCTGCAGAGGCAGTTGTCTCCTCAGAATTTCTTGAAGTGATACCTTTTCTCTAAACAACTACTTAAAGTAGAAAACATAAAAAACTTTTGTTATATCACTGGAGGATTTTGGCTTTTTATGTCCCACTCTGGAGTTGAGTGGAATTTCAAGTTGCCTGTTCTGAGACCTGGAGTACCTGACTGCTGTTTCATCCCCCACTGCAGTCCTGCTCTCAGTTCACAGTTGTGCTTAAGTAAATGATGAGCCACTACTAATAAGGGGTATGTGCAAGAGCTTGAGTGTGGTGGAGGTTATGTCCCCCAGCTGACCCTTGGTGATCTAGACCTTTTCCACCTGTTCTTCTCATAAATCTGTTTTGTTTTTTTTTTTTTAAATACTTGAGTTCTGAAATGCTTGAGAAATTAGCCAGCAGATAGTAAACTTCTGAGACTTGTGCAAAGAAAACTCCGTAACTGTACTTTAAATAACATGTTAGACTTTATTGGTCATATTTTATTTCCTAATGCTGGTATTTTGTCCAATCTAAATATAAAAATTGCTGCATGTGTAGGTCTCTGTTATGCTGTTATTGGTATCTGTGTTGTGTGCAAACCCAATGATAAAGAATTGGGTTTGAGGTGTCTAAGATAATAAGTGAAATGGGGCAGAGAGTTTTATACACACCTGACCACGTTGTGATTACTCAGTACTTAATCTTCAGTGGTTGCTGGTGAGAAAGGGCAGGGTTTGAGCAGTGTGGGCCATGAAGTAAATAAATTACATAGTTAAGTGCTGTACTTAACCCTGTGACTAACTTTGTAATTAGCTCTGCTTTTCAGATGGTGAGGCCAGATGCTTCACGCTAAGGGTGATTTGTGGTAAACATGTACAAATAGTAAGATGTCCTGAACAGGGAATGTAAGCCAGGTAGGATCAGTAGTTTCAGAAATATCTGCTGCTATCAGTTGTCTGTAGAAGATGATGCTAAACAGGTCCCCTCTGAGCATCCCCTGGGGATGAGTGCAGTTGGCTAAGGCTTGAACAGGCTCTGGCCAGGCTCTGGGCTGCTAAGGTGGATGCAGCTCAGTGCTCAACAGTTGATTTAATGCCAGACTAGCGCAGAAAAACAACTGTAAAAATAATGTTCCTTACTTTTAGGGGAAGATTGCATTGTGCCCAAGTGTTGCACAATTTTCTATGTACTTATCTCACCAGGGTATCATGGCAGCAGTACTGCTCTTCCTACATCACGGAACTGGAGCACAAAGAGACTAAGGCCTGATATCTCAAAAATATTGAGACATCTTAGTCCTGCTGGCTTAAATGGGAGGTGAGGGATCAAATATCACTGGAGATCGATGCCTGGTGGAATGCCAGAGATTAGAGTGAGCTTGTTGCTGACCAGGGAATTGAATTCTGTTCTCAAATCCCAAACTAACACTTTCTCTGTAGACTGAAGATTCCTGCTTGTTTGAAAAAGAGCCACGTGGATCTTTAAAAAGTTCTGAAGTGTGCCCATTTGAGGAAAAAGCCAACACCTGACTTTTGTATCACTTTAACCTAATGCAAAACAATGTGAACAAATTAAAGTTTCAGGGAAAAAGCTTTGTTTTTTCACGTACAAAGGAGGTGGTGGTGCAATAGAGTGGCTGGAATGATCCCTGTACTGCTTCAGGCTTCACTTCTGTCACTGCCACAGACACTGTGCTAGAGCCTTGCCAGAACCTGGGCAAGCAGCAAGGCTACAAGTCAAGTCTTGATTGCCTCTAATTCAGTGTTTGCACAGAGCTGTGTTGTAAAACACCACAAGCTGTGCAGTAGCCATTTTAGGCATCCATAATGATGATGTTCAAATGCTGAGAGGCTCTTACCTGGTGGGGTTTTTTTTGTACTGCTTTGTCTTGCCTTGAGAACACCATACTTGTATATTCATGTGCTGTCTAAATAGCTGCAGCATAGGCTAATGAATGGGATACTGAAAAGCCATGCTGGTAGAAAGGAAACAATCTTTGGGGAGCTAGGGAATGTGGTATTGGAGTGAGAAATAGGGTTGGAGCCAATGGCTGTTCACATCCATCGGCTTTTACATCCATCAGGATATCAGTGTTCTTCATTGAGTCATGAAAATTACTTCTAGAAGTGTAAAAACAAGATCTTGAAATCTGCTTTTGCTTAGCTGTCCGTCATGTAAAAGGAAATTGAAAGGATGAAATCCCAGATGAAGCGTGGCTTTTAAATTGCATACATGACATGAAAACCTAATCTTGTTTCAGACAGTGGCAGGATCAGATGGATAAAATGCATGCCTTGATCTCTCAGACTAAGAAGCAGAAAAGGTTTTTTCCTTGCTTTTCTCTGTGCAGAGCAACTGGGAGGAAGCAAAAGTGTGTGGCTCTGACATGGATGTGTTTGTGGGGGAGTGCACAAACCCATAGGTAGGCATGTCTAGCCATATTGGTGCACGTGCTCTCATCTGGCTGCCCATGTCACTTCCACATATGCAGCCTTCCTGGCTACAAGGAATTTGATACTAGTTTTTAATAATCAATCTGGTGTACATGCTTTGATTGTTGCAGGGTTTATAATGTGAATGTAGTGGAAGCTTCTCTTATAGCAACTGATTATTTTAATTTGCTCATGGAATGGCAGCTCATCTTCAGATGCAATTTATAATTATTAAATCAGATCAGCTTTACCCTTTTTTTTTTTCTCTCTTCCTGAAAACGGATTCTCTTTGAAATAGATTGCAGGTGAGGCATGGAGTTTGTTCTTAAGCAGCCTGATCATCCCCGTGGGCCTATACCCTTGCATTGCTTTTGGCAGATACAGATGATCTCATAGGATTTTCACAACCATAAATATTTTTGGTGGTTATTTATATCTATTACCCTCTATTAAGTTCTGGCAGGTAGTGCTAGCATATCTCTAGATATACATGGCTTTAATGCATAAGTGTGAAATATGTACATGATTTTAAGTTCAAACTGCTAAATAAAATACATTGTGGCTGTAAGCCAGGAAGGACTTTGGATTTTTTGGAAATCTGTTTTTTAATGTGTTGATAGATTCCTGCGAGAAGTTCTGGGGAGCTGCTCCTTTGAATTTCAGCTGAGTATTTCCTCCATTGGACGTTGTCTGCTCTGGGGCTTGCAGTGGTAAAGAAGGGGAGAGATGAACTCACGAACTGCCCCTCTTGGGGTTTTGAGACTTTCCCAGGACTCCTGGAGAGGGACTTGGGACAGCAATTACAGCTGGGCAGAAGTCCCTGGCTATTTTGATGTCTCTTGTGTGGATATATACGTGCTCAAGCATCTTTTCCTTCCAGAACAGCCTAGCCCTTGTTCCAATGAGCAGCAAAGAAGTAAAAGTTTTGAGCTTTGGTTTTTGTTTTTGTTGGTTTTGTTTTGGTGGGGTTTTTTTTTTTGTACTAAGATTGGCTGGCAGATCAGTCTGTAAGACTACCAATCTGGCAAAAACGTACTGTCTGCTCTGAAAAGGTTATGCTCTGTGAAATGCCTTGTTTCTTGTGTTTTGAGGATTTAAAGTTTGAAATAGTTTTATCTTACTATATGTTGTTTGTTTTCTTCCAGTGAAGCCAAAAGGCTGGAATTAGAAAGAAAACTGATGGAATACCTGAGGTCTGATGCATACCTGTAAGCCTTAAAAGCTTCTTATAGGTTGTTTTATTAAGACTTAAATATCATGGGATGCTTTTAGAGTGTTATCTTGAAGTTTTCTTTTAACAATAAATGTATATTCAAATGTTAAATATAATGTAAAGTTCATATCTCTAAGTCATTGATTAAATAACTTTAGCAATACCATAACTGCCTGATTCTATTAATACTGACATTTTATTATAGTAGTTAATAATAACTAACAAGCAACTTTTATACAACTTTTACAAAATCACTGTAGCATAGTTTGTCCTAGAAAGTCCTAGGGTCATAGAAAGTCTGAAAGCTTTAGGAATTCTTAAATTCTGGTCTTCTGCCTGTATGGTTTGTGTGTTGTGAATTTAATGTAAAATGCATACACAGTCTGAAAAAATAAACAACAAAAAGAGGGCTGAAAAGCATCTCATCCAGTGTTCCTTTCCTCAGATGTGCTTTGTAAAGCTCATGGAGGTGACTTCTCTATCACATCTCAAGGGACTGAGGGCTAGTTGCAATAACAGTCAATCCCTTAGGCAGTCCTTTTCTCAAAGAAGGCCTTTAAATTAGAAAATAAAGACATAAATTTAAGGAAAAAAACATATGCCTGAAGAGGTGGGGAAACACCACTTACTTTGTTTTGTGGTTTAATTTGATTTTTTTTTTTAAACTCTAACAGGCTTTGTGTTGAAATTTCTCTGAGAATATTGTCAGCTTTGGGGGATGTAGGTTTCAATTTCACAACTGACTTAAGCAGACCTGTAGGTAGAGTGAGCCCAAAAGATGCTCCTGATGGCCCCAGGTTCACATTTTCTGTTTGTTTGCACTAGCAACACCTGTAATTACACCTGCCTGATTACAGGCACTAGCTGGCCTGTAATCAGATAAGAAAATAGGCCTTGCTGAAGGGAATCTGTTATTTATGGGTAAGAACTGATTTAGATGGATTTTCATCTGGATTACTCTTGGCCTAATTTGCCATGTGGCCACAGAGCTGATAGCATTGGCACAAGAAAGGCTTCGAGTGAGATGCCTTTTCTGGTGGCAGCATGGATTTAGGCTGGCCTAAGCAGTTGTGAAACTGCAGCCTTAATATCACTATTTTTATGACCTTCAGAGCATGTTCTTCTAAGTACAATTTTCATTTGGATTTAATGAGATATGACTAAACTGGAATCCATTTGAAACAATACTACAAAAGTTTAAATATACTTATCCTTTTGAACACCAAACTCCTATTTAAATGTGAAATCATATAACAGACACTCTGTCAGTTGTATAATGTAGGTTCCTGAGGGACCTGCTCTGGGTGGCCCTGCTTTGGCAGGGGGTTGGACTGGATGATCTCCAGAGGTCCCTTCCAACCCCATGGGATTCTGCAGCTTTGGACAGTGCGCAGGAGAATGCGTGTACTCCTTTTTGCAGGGCTGGATAAGCACCTTCAACATAAGTGTTAGTAGGTATGTATCTGAAGAGAAGTGATTGTAGTGTGTTGGTTTTATTTTCATATTAATTCAAATTAATTGTGTTCTATTAATAAACACAATTTCTCTTTCCCCTATAGAATGAAAGTAAAATACATGAAGCTGAAAAAATACTTGAAAGACATAGATGAACGACAAAAAGGAGCTCTTCTGCGAAACCAGACCTTTTTAAAGGAATTGGACCAGTTTGAAGCTCATATGAAGACTTCAAGTTCAGAGATGATTCAGAGGATGGAAGTAACTTTATTAAAACCTAATCAGTTAGTGTTTGCTCTTATTACAGGGTTGCTACACTGGTTTTGTCTGAGTATTATGCACATCAGGACTTCAGATGGTACTGAAACCTCATCATATGTTTTGGAGTGATTAAGGTGGTAATGTTTGGGAATGTGAAAGGAACCCAAATTCTGCAAATCTCTGATCTAATAGACCCTGCTGTAGCTGCAGAGGTAGTCAGCAATGCTTCTTAGAACTCTGCCTTTGGTCTATAGTAAAATGCTCTTTATTTCTGAGTCTCTTGGAAGTGAGAGAGAACTGAGATTAAAAAAAAAAGTATAAACAGATGATGTCTTTGTAGTATTAGTGATAAGATAATAAACCAGTGTTATCTAGGTTAGCACAGAAAGAAGACTTGAGTTGAAATAGTTTCATAACAACTTTGTTATAAGTATTTTAGTAGGGCTTTTATTACTTAAATGCCTAAATACGTTTGCAAGGAAGGTTTGTTTCAGGACGTGTTTTTCGTTTTGCTGAACACCCTGAATAGCCATCGTTAGTCTTGCCCGTGCTTATTGCTCTGTCTGTGTTAGCAGTAATAACTTCTGCTGCAACAGGTTACTGTGTGTGAGCTGTCTGTGCTACAGCTGAGCTGTAGTGAGGTCACACTCAGTTCTGTGACTAAACAGTGGTAAGAGAATAAACTACTCCCTCCAGCATCCTGTTGCATCACCCAGGTCTTTGCTTTTGGTAACATTTTTTGCTTGTACACAGTGATATTTCATTCATGTGCCTTCAGAGTTGGAAGTTTTGAATTTCTTTTACCAATTGAAGAACAATTTGGGAGTTGCAATCTGATATAGAGTAGTAATGATCTCAGATTTAAAAAAATAAAACATGATGTGTTTATTAAAAAAATAAAGCATGATGTGATCATGCCACTAATATGTGGAGTTAGATTTTTGAGGAGTTAAACACATTGCCCTTCCAGTTTTTATATCTACTTTCAAGAGCATTAACTTTTTTCAGAAATATTTGGCAGGGGTTATTTCTTTCCCTCTGCCACTCCCCTGTTTTAACCTGCTGGAAGAAAGGAGGGGAGGAAACAAAATAATTGAGGTATTTTAAGCTCCTGTAATGTGGTACTGACACTTGTTTTTGTGTGGCTGTCTAGAACTCAGTTGTGATTGTTCTTCTCTGAAATGCAGTTTGAATTCAAACAGGAGTGGTGTTTTTGGAGGATACTGTTTTCTTTACCTTCTTCAGGGGCACACACTGAAGTGTCTTCTTCTGAGACAGTAAAACTTACACTGTGATCCTCTTAAAAGGAGGTGTCCAAAAAGCCTGGATCCGGGTTCTGGAATATGTGGATGTGCAGCAGCACCCCTGGGTGACAGTGGTACAGGAATGCCAGAAAAATGTGGGGTGCCAGAGGGGCTCAGATAAATCAAGTACCTATTACAAGGATGTGAAAAAGAAATACATGAGCACTCCTTTAAGGAAAAAAAACTAAGGGGAGGAAAGAGTCAAACTGCAGCGTGGGCAGCAGAAGGGGAAAAAGTGCACGATGTGTAAGTTTGGAAACAAACAAGCAAACTTTACTTTAAAAATGTTATTTTGAAGTTTCATGTCTTCATGTCTGTCAGAAACACTGCAGTAGGAAGTGAGTCTGATGGATAAGCAGCAATGTGCTTTGGTTCCCACACACACTGTCTAGTTTGACTTTCATTAGGTGCATCAGAATAAATGGCAAGAAAGCTTTTATATGCAGTTCTGATGTTAGAAATGTGCCTTTTTATTCAATAGATGTATGACCTGAAGCGTGAGCTGTTGTCCTATCTAAAAATCTATGATGGATTTTAACTATAGTTTTAAAAACAACCCAACAACCAACATCTCCCCCCCATTTCATTGTTTTTACATTAGTTTCTTTGATTTTATTGAAAATCTCTTTGTGTCTTTATTAAGAACAGCAGTGGCTGCCTGGCCCCAAACAACTCTCCCTGTGTTAGCTGTAACTTGCAATGTTTTAACTCTGCCTTCCATCTTTCATGGTAAAGTAAATAGCCCCAATCTTTGCTTTTTTCTGTTCATGTGGAAGATTTTAATGTATGTTATTTGAGATGGGGTGATGAGACCTGTTTGTGTTGATTACCATTCCCTGTGAAACACCAATAGGTTGGCACATACGTGTCCCAGCTGGGATGTGCTGTCCTTGGCTTCAGCTGGTGACGTGGGGATGGTGGTAGTGGCTCTGTGCCTTTGGAAGTAAGGAAAAGAGGTGGCTGTCTCTTAACGGGGGCAATTGACTTCAGCTGGGCTGGCTAACATCCGATGGTTGTGTGCCCACATTAATAAATTCCTTGCACAACAGCTAGTGCCTGGGCATTTTTAACCTGTTGGGTCTGGTGATATGTACAGAGTGTCTTTTCCTTGCTTCAGCTTAGCAACCTATAGTTTATAGACTGTCCTCTTGTCTGTGTGCATGTAATTCCCCACTTTTTTTTTACTTTTTATTTAAAGCAGAGCAGGAAGGGTTATGTTGTGATGTTAGCTTTACCCTGGGTTTAAGAAATACTTTTTTTTTTTTTCTGAGCAACCCTAATGCACACCAGTTTGACTACTGGTAAGTTGTTACAACACATGGATGCGAGTTGTGCCGTGGGGGGACCTGCATACAGTGTTTTCATTCATTGCTTCCATTTTGGTGTTTCTATGCCATCCATTTTATTTTTGACAGGTTAGACTTGCTTTTTTTTTTTTTCCTGAGCTGTTGAACAAAGCACAGATTACATATCCTCTATGCTACAGTTATGAAAAGCCCCCTTGTTGGGGATTGCTTAAGAATTATGGAGCATGTAATCATTTAATCTATCGTGGAAATACACAGGAAGAAATTATTGCTATTTTCTTTTTTTTTTGGTAGAGAGAGAATGCCCTTTAGGACTGCTTTATCATAACTATGTCCACAGTTTATTATGTAGCTGACAAACTTATTTTATTTCTGGAAGGTTCACTTTATTTCTGTGTCTATCTCTGTCTGCAATTTGTGCAGTAATTTTGGGGAGTATAAGTAGATTCACTCAAGCTTTCAGGGAAATCCAGGAGTTAATTTGAGTTTTTATTTTGAGCATCTTTAATTCTAATGTGGTTGCTTTTTGTTTCCTAAAATTTCACATTTATAATTTTATGAACAGAGTCTATTACCTGGGAAACAGCGGACTTGTTAAATGCACCATTGGAGTGAAGTGCAGAGCTGGTGAAGTTAATTGTTTTAAAGATTTATTTCCATGCATATTACCTGATGCAGAATAGGGATTGAAGTGCTTTCATTCAGGGCTGATGTAACTTGTTATTGGGGTTTACAATTACTAACAAACAGGATTAATTATAGGTGCTGCATGTGCTTGGCTTTTAAGCAGTAGTCTTACTATGAATGCATTACATTTGGTCAATTAAACAATGTAGTGGAGGTGAAGATGGTTTATGTGGTTGGTTGTTAGTAACACTACAGCAAGTTGCCTTTCATGCTGGGTTGCTCTTTATAACATCTGCCATATATTTTTCCTTATAATAGCTCCATGAGTTGTAAGATGACGTATGTAAAGCAAAAACAAATTCTAAAGCTCGTGTCATCCAAAAGCGGCAGAGTCATTGTCTGGATGCAGCAGGAGTAATTTGGCGTTACAAATACTAGTTGGGATGAGATAAATTTGAGTCAACAAGTTATTAGTTGGAGTCTAAATGAAATGAATAAATAAATACGTATTGAAAACCTGCAGAAGATTGTATACAGGCCATGTCGTTTGTTCAGGAAAGCAGAAAAATTAGGAGAAAATGGCATCTCTGCCTTTTTAAGTATAGTTGAAGTGAAAAACACTGCTGGGCTATCATATTTAAAAGTGCACCGTTTGCCAAGTATTTGTCGATTTGTGGCGGGGGCTTTTTTGGCTTTCAATTTTATGTAATGGATTTGTTCCCGTTTAGGCACGGTATGGAACAGCCATTAAAAGTGTGTTACCCCTTCAAGAGGGTAACTTGTTGGCAGAAGGTGACAAGGAAGAAGAACACAGCAAGCAGGTAATGCAGAAGAAGTGTGTGTGTGTGTGGGGGGAAATGTGTTTTCTTACATTGGGCTTTCTTCCGAGCTGCTGCGTGAGGAGGCAGGCATTGCTAAGCAGTCCTTGCGTGGGGATTTTTTTTTCCTTGTGGCAGTTGTAGTGTGAAATAGTGTTTAGTGCCTGAGTGAAGTAGAATAATCTAGGGGAAAAGTGCAATTATTTCAACCGAAGAACTAGAATTAAAAAGCGGGGAGAACTCTGGCTATATTCAGCTTCATGTTGGGTTTTGTAATTCCTATGCCGAATAGTGTGAAAATGGTCTTGACTGAGGAGGAAATATTCTTAATGAAAGATTTTTTTTTTTTTAAATGCAGCGGTTGATTCATGCGGTGTATTTATAATTTTGTGTGTTTTGACCTTTTCTCAGAAGAAGCAAAAAGAGATTGCATATCTGAGTAACAGACAAAAAGACTGACAAGGAATACTTAAATATATTCTGCTATATATCTGCAGTAATGCAGGCTTCTAATCCCTCCTCCTATCTCCATATAAATGATACAGTTCAAGACCATGGCTGTTTTCTTCACTAAAAGCAGTAAAGCTCTTTTAGATGAAATGTCTAAAAACATCTTGTAATAACTTGGAGCATGCTGGCAAGAGTAGTCACTTGTGACTATGTGTGAAACCCCCTCAGCTAGTCGATATTGTAATAAGCAAAAATGGTAGCATCACTCCATTATTCAGAAAAGCCAACAGCATGCTTGTCCCTTAGGCTACAGCATTCATTAAGAAAAGCTTACTGGGCTGAAAGCTGGAAACAGATGATAACGGGATATGATTTTCATATTTAATGCATTCCTTGGAAGAGTATGTGTGCTGCAGATTGATAGAAGAATCAACTGCTACTTTACTAAAAGACTTTCTAGTTTGCCCTATAGCTACCGATGGAATCATTCAGCCAAGAAATTAACTTTTTCTCCTTTTACCTGCTTTATATATCTGCTAAGCAGGCTGCCTTGCTGCCAGTAAATGTTATTATGCAGTTAAATGTTTGGTATTTAAGACTCTTATCAGAAAAGAAACAGAGGCCACACTATTTTGTTTTTATAGTAGGAGGAAGGTTTTGGGTTTTCTTTCTTCAGTGCATTAGCAGTCGTTAATCTGAGTTTATAGGAAGTTTTCCCCATAGATTAAAAAGTTAAAAACCTTGAATTTAGAGTATTCTTTAAACTGTAATATACAAAGCAATGAACCTGAGCAACCTTGGCCTATATAAGCAGGCCTCCAGCAGTTTGCAAATTACGTTTTCAATTCAGAGGTATGTGGAAAGGTGAGTTTATTTTTGAATGCTAGATTCTTCAATTAAAAGCAGTCGCTGTAAGAGACATGATTTCCAACCTATGGAAAAGTTAACATAAATACTAGAACATCAAACGCTTATGGTGTGACTTAAATTTTTAAAAACTGTTAGCAGGTTTGGGGCAGTACAAGAACTTAGTATGTACCAAGTCATGTCACTTTATGTTGCATTACAGTTAATAGCTTGATAGTGGATTCTTTCCCCCCCGTCTCCCTTCTTTCTCCTTCTCATCTTCCTTCATAAATACAAAGATAACTTCAACTAAATTATGATTATACATCCTTCGCCTTGTTTATATGCTGTGTGTCAGATCTTACTCTGTAACTACTTTTTTCTTTTTTTTTTTTAACTGATGTGCCTGTTTCCCACCACCTTCACCTTGCTTAAAATCTGCTTATTCTCATGTCTAAAACACAAGAGTTTGTTCTTGATGATGTGGCACAGAGTAATTGTAGGGAGCATTTGTGGTTAGCAGGTGGTATATCCAGGATGGAAATAATCACAGCTTGGAACCAGTGTTACTTGCCAGTAATGGTTTCCTTCAGCCTAGTCAGCATGCCAGTGATTGTGTGATAACCCTGTCAGTGATGCATCTTGGAGACCAAGAAGGACAATCACAGAAGCAATTTGGGGTCAGGATCCCAATGCCCTTAAAACACCCATGTGAATCCCTGGACCTTCTCTGAGCCATGGGATATGCACTCTTTCGGGCTTTTCGGATTTTTACAGGAGTCCTTAAGCTTAGAAATCTTATTCCCAAAGAGTGTTGGACTAGAAATCCATGATTCTCCATGGAAAGGACTTCAGCACTAATCTTTTGAAGTCCAGTGTTAAGTTGAAGGAGAGGCTCCACACTGAAGAGGTCCTTCTTAGGTGGCATTGCTGTGTAACCTGGGCTTCTGAAACCTTTGTGCAATGAAGGCTGGCTTCTTCAACTTTGAAGTCTCTTGAAGATTTTTGGACTTGTGCATCTTGGCACTGCCATGTCTGTAAGGTGCAGGGCATAGGGCACCTCCCAGGAACACCTATGGGTGGCAGAGCATCCTTCCATGAGGAAGGAGGTGTCATTGGGTGAGAGCGACACTGCCACCTGAAAGCAATGAGCCTCTGGCTTGACCTCACCTCCCTAGCTTTCATGTGATGGTCTACTGTTGGGGAGACTGCCCTTTTGTAAGTCCTAATGGAAGGCATTTTTTCTCTTCTCTTTGTTCTCTTACAAACACTTCAATGATAATTTAAAAAAGATTATATTTGTTACTGGAGGAAGAAGTGGGGAGCCTGCACTCCACAAGCAAAAAGAGGATTGTCAAGTGTGCTTTGTGCATAGACTTCATTTGACTCCCAGCTGGAGCAACGTGAAGTTCAGTAATTGTGTTGACTGTTTTAGGTAGGTCATCTACACATTTTTACTGTTTTGTTTTTGGTGGTAAAAACAGTAACTAGACCAATGTTTTGTGTCATGGTTTTGCTTTGAGAATGCAAAAGCAGTGAAGAGATTATTCTCTTTTTTTTTTTCTGCAATCAAAGAGGAGCTTGTTAGAGATATACGTCTGCTATGACTCTGCCAAGCACTTGTACCTGCTTGAATTGCATTTGTTTTGGAATGCTACATCCAGGAGCTGCTAAATTCATAAAGCACTTGCTAGATGCATTTTAAAGCACCAAATCCAAGACCTTAAAAGTAATTAAGAGGAGCCTGAGAGTAGTGGTGATGGAATAAGCTGTGAACTTAATCTAAGTAAGAAACGTTTACTCCTCCTAAAATAACTTCCTGGGTGTTTTTTTTTTTTGTTCTGCTGCTTGTTATGTGGAAATTGAGCTTTTTTAATGCAACTTGACAAGACAAACTAGACAAGATGCCTTTGTGTCCTTCAAGCTGGGCTTGGCGGCTGACTTTGTATGGTAGGAAGAGGTCAGGTAGTGAAAGGGAGGAGAGAGGTGTGGAGGAGACTGTAAATTGTCTTGCTGTGATTTGGGCCTGAAAAGAAGCCCTGCTTAGTATGAATAATGGTATTACAATAGCTAATTTTAGCTTTGCATAAGCTGGTGGTGACCTTTTAGTAGTAGTAGTGGCAGTAGCCCTTCCTAAATTGTTCTGATTGAGTAGGTTTACAAAGAAAAAAGGCAAGTATTAAAACACTGGGATTTAGAAGCAGAGTGGTTATACTTTTGGAACTATTTTTATTCAAGTTCAACAGTTCTTGAAGGAAAGTGCCATTTAACATATTTATGATTGGTGCCCAAAGTTGCTTTGTGGAAAACGGGATTTCATGTGTGTGATGTTAGCTGAGTAGTCATTCTTCCTCTTTAGCATGATTTAACAGATGGGAACAAGCAGGAAGAAGACAAATGAATAAAGGGATATTTATTTTTTTCCCCTCATTCTTATTTACTGATGGGCTGTGAGCAAAGCTTGAGAAATAGACAAGTAAGTGATGGCAGATGTACCTTTCAAACTCTCCAAGGACCCTTCCTCATCCTGTTGCCTTCTAGAGAAGACCGTGTGTGGGAGGAGGAAGTTTTTCAGAGCTGTTGCAGGTGGCTCCAGAAAGGCCAGTTGTGCCACGGACACTGCAATGGGGTTCTAATGGTCATGTCTTGTCTTTGGGATGCTGTGGTACCTAAACCACAGGCTACCAGCAGCTGGACGGAGCCATGAAGTCAGCAACTTCAAGGTATTTTCGGTGACATTGGTGGGTAGATCTAAATGTCATATTTTGGTCCAGGGTTTTAGAAACCTTTGAAGGAATCTAATTTTAAAAAGTTTGCCTGCTTGTAAAAACCAGTTACTGGTTAGTTTGTTTTGAGTTCTTTATGTGTTTTAATCCCTGGTAGGTTGGGTGTTTGATGTGTTTTTGGCACCAGTTGTTTTGGTTCGTGGAGCTTCCCCTGAGGTCCAGGTCCTTGTTTTCACACTATCGTACGAGGAAGGGATGTCAGGTGTTTGTATAGTAATAATACTATACAAAATACTTGAATTCTGTTACAGTTTTCTCTCCAGAAACCAACATGTGATCCTCTAGAAGTTCCATTTGCATGATGCTGCCTGTTTGTTTCCTGAAGCCATCTCCCACTTGTGTTTTTTAGATTCCGCAGGTTGGAAGAGAGGCAGGAATTGGCGTTAAGAGCTCTGTGCCAAAAGGACTGTATCATCCAGCAACAGTCTTTATGGGCCTCCACGCATCAGCTGGCTCAGCCACTGGAGGTTTGGGCATGTGGCAGAAGCCCTCCCAGCCCACAGAGAGCCACTTGGTACCTGACTCACCTTCGTGCTCTCCATCACTTGAAGGAGTTGGTCCAGAGAGCAGAAGTGCCGATTTAGAGTCTGATGCATCCGTGGAGGGAGCAACGACACGTGGGGACCTTGCCACCAGTAAGAAAGGCTCTGAGCAGCTCATCTCCTCAGCATCTGATCCCAAACCTGAGGAGGAAAGGCTGCAGGGAAACATCCCAGGTATGGAGGGGCATGTGCACCCCAGCCAGAGTGATGCCCACAGCTGCTGGGTTTCCTTCCTATGCATGTTACAGTCTGGTTGAAGCATGGCAGCATTTCCCCCCCCGCCTCCTTTTTCCTTTTTTCATATTTTTGTTTTGACTCTGCTTTCTCCAGCCCATTCATCTGGCTGTGCTGGGTGCTGAGCCTGTTCAGGTTCACTACTAGAAAGTGAAAATTCCTTCACTGCTGTTTCCATGGTTGTCTTGAAGTAGTCTAAGCCTTGTTTTAAGAGGTTTAATGTGAACCTACTTCACTGGAAGAATCTATCACTTCTGGTTCAGGTTGATCCCTGGAGGGGTTCAAGGCCAGGCTGGATGGGGCTTGGAGCAACCTGGGCTGGTGGGAGGTGTCCCTGCCCAGGGCAGGGGGGTTGGAACTCCATGATCTTTAAGGTCCCTTCCAACTCTTCAGTTATTTCCTTCTCATTCAGATGCCTGTGCCCAATAGTTCACCCATTTCCAAAACTGGGATTTGGCAATGTAGACTGATGATGGGTATGTCTCCCAGCTGGATTAACTCCTCCTCAGTGGTGGTTCTCTGCCTTCTTCTGCACTTCCCAGAGAAAGGTGGTGCATACCTCCCAGCCAAGATGCTTTTACTCTGGGTTGAGATGTGCTGCCCTTGAATGCTGTGTTCCTTCTTATTCCTTTTTATTTTCTTTTGACACCCCCCCCCTTCTTGGCAAAATGTGGTCTTTCCTGTTTTACTAGCATGGTTGGTTACTTTGAAGTAAGATAATGGACTTGTTTTTGAAGTCACAGTGAGAGATTTGCCACTAACAGTTTATTCCTTTTTTAAGACCTTGCAGAAATACTCTCCCGTGCTTTGCCAGTTAACATAGCAATTTTCTTCAACTTAAACTAGTTTTCCAAGCTCTGTAAGAATTGCTAAAATGGAGCTATTTATAATAGAGACTAGTGGCAACCCTGCTCTCCTGTAACGATTGTGCTTTTCTTTATAGATGAAAGCTGGCATCCCCATCAGTTGCTCTTCTGTGCTACTTCTTGGGGTTTTTCTGGTTTCTCTGACATCCTCTTTATTGTTTGGGGGTTTTTTTATTCCTTGTTCTTTCTCTAAGCAATTTAATTGCCTCTTCTTGCATGTGATGTATTTGGCGCTTCTTTATTTTGATGAAAGTATGTCCTTTCTGGCATGGAAGGAGACCAATCCAGCCTGGTTTAGGTCAGCCCCGGGTCCTGCCTGTGGCTCTGCAGAGTGCCAGTTCCTCCCCGTGGGGAAGGCTGAGGTGACCAGCATCGTGTCTGGGAGAGAAATACCCAGTTAATATCTGGAAGGCGATATCTCTACCTTCACAGAAACTGTGCACAAAATCAAAACGAGCATTTTTCTCAAAATGGCACAGGCTGCCCCGGGGGGTGCTTTTTATATCTGTTTGCCAAATGCGTATCGCCTAATGAGCGTGCTGTGTGGTCCAGGTTTGAGTGTGTGGAGGGCACTGGCTTATCCCAACCCTCCGAAGCTTGACCTTCCACGCTGCACGTGATGAGAGCTGATGAAGATGCTTGGCTGTCCCAGACGAGGAGCGAGCACACGCCAGGCTCTGCTGAGCAGAGTGCTGCTTGCCAGCCTCTCCTGCTGCTCCCTGGCTGCTGCTTGGCAGTGGCAGCACAAAATGTAGGAAGGAACAAATCTGTTTGCCCGCTGGTTAAAGCAACAAGAAAACGCTCCTTTTCTACACTCTGCCCCCTCACCCCCCTGCAAATTGGAAAATGAAATTCTGTTCATCTCTATCCTCATTTCCCAGAAAGTGCAGTAGTGACATTTCTGTTGCACAGACTTGCTCCAAGAATTTGGAAACGAGGCTGAAGAGATGTTGTCCTGGCATCAGCTGCTGCTTGGCATAAACCTTAAGTGATTCAGTTCCAGTGAAATTCCGTGACCAAGACCAGCAGAAGTGCTGGGTGCTGTGGTGTTAGCAGGTGTGCAAACGCTGGTTAATTTAAACCCATAGTGAGTTTGATGGGAAACTGGGAATTTCTGTAGCGATACTAATCTGTTACAGCACTAGCTGGTCCATTAACTGTTGGCATTCTATAAAAAAGATGAGTAGCATGTATCTGCTGTCTTAAAAGCACAGTTCAGCCCTGTACTCTCTTCTTTTAGAGAAGGCAGAGTTTAAAAGCCTCCAGGCTTCTGTTTCTTCTGCAAGGTTTAAAAAATGTGTACAATAGTAGCCTGTTCAGGTGCACACTTCTACCCCTAAGAAAAGCTTTTTCCAGTTTTTCTGTTTCATCATCCCTCCAGAGATGGTTCAATGCAGTAGCTGATCTTCATGCCTTGTGATGGTTTTTGGGGAGTGCTAGGTTTGTATCCCCTTGGAGAGCTGCAAACCCAAAAGGCATGGGCACTGAGCCTGCAGCCTTCCCGGACTCCCCCTTGCGAGAGGAGCACGGAAGGACATGGGGCTGTGGGCAGGGAAGCCCAAAGTGAAGGGAGAGCAGAGGGATGCTGGATCCCACAGGAGTGAAAGAGGTGAACAAACAGCCTAGGTAATCTTAGTTTAATTCTCTCTGCTATGGTGTCCTTCCTGACCTACTAATATGTTGGGAATGATTTATTAATATCATTGTTGTTATTATTTTTACAGGACCAAAGCCTTGCCTTGATAACTGGACTTCTAAGGAGGCAAGCTGGGAGAGCAGCACTGAGCTCCCAGTGCCCACGGGTGCTGAGGAAGTGATGCTGAGTGCTCCTGGCATGTCACAAGGGACAGCCTTGCCAGCGGCCAGCAACAAGTGGGGCAGTGATGCCTGTACTGCAGAGGGCTCCCAGCTGCAACCACCAAACCTTCAGGCAGTGCAGGAGGTCAGCTCAGCACCAGACAGGTATGTCCTTCTCTATTTTCTCTCTGCTGATATTCATTCGTTAGCATGTGCCCTGGAGGCTGTTTTCACAGCCTGGCTGACACATGGTACTAAAGCTTGCATTCAGGTGGGCAAAATTCTTACTTATTTAGTATCTCACTCACTACCTCTGGGCTAGTGGTTAAATAGCTTCAGGTATCTCATTCAGGTCAGACTTGGAGGAGGTAAGTATGGTTGTTGTTAAAATGCAATAGACTTTAAGTTTTACCAAATCTTATTTCAACAAGTTCATTTAATAGTATTTATGACTTGCTAAACAGCATGTTTTGTGTGTATTAGCATTTCCAGTGCGATATATTTCATGAGCATTTTGTTTAGAAATAGCAGAGAGAAAATAAACAAAGCACACCACAGATGCACAGAGATGTCCTCTGCTACTGTGTGGAAGTGGTAGGGTTTTATTGCCAACAAGAAGTGCAATATCACCAGAATATCACCTGTAATAGCAACCACAGCTGGATTTTGTCTTGCAATGCCCTTGCAAGACAGGGGAGCGCATCCCTATCTTGGCAGAGCAATACTCCCCATGAGATGGTCCAAGGAATTTGCTTGGGTTGCTTGGAAGAGCTGCCTTTGCTCCTTTGCTGTGCTTTGAACATCATCCCTTCCTGGGTCCTCACCTTGTTGTGCCCCACTGCTGCTGCAGCATCCCACCCATCTTCATCTCCTGTCTCTTAGTTCTTCTGAAAGTCAGGTTGCTGCCAGTTCTGTCTGCAGTGCTTCATGTCCGTGTTCCCTTTCTCACAGCCATCCTACTGTGAAAGAAATGAAAGAAATAGCAAAGAAAGCCTTTTTTGCAGGCACATGCTGTATTTCAGCAGGTGTTTCTTCCCTTGGAGCTCCCTACCTTGTGTGGGTATCGTTCACATGCAAAATGCTGGTAGCTAGAGTGGTTAGCTAGGTACAGGGTGGTTAGGTGATGGCTATACATTGTGGAGAGACCACATACAAAACCAACCAGCATTTTTACCCCTGAGAGTACTCTTCTGTTCCTTTTTGGTTGTTTGCAGCTTTTTAATCTTAAGCTTAACGCATCTGTTCTTCCTCCAGTCATGGTCATGTTGTCTTAGGTACTGATTTTAACATTAGTTTGTATTTTAATAGATGACATAGTTGAGCAGAAACTAGCAGCCATCAATATACACTTCTGTAACTTTATCATTTCACATTTGCACCAGACTGCTTGCTATGGAAACATCATCTAATTTACATCTAAATAGCTTTTACCCGGTTTTTCTTTTGAATAACACCTGTTAATCATAACACTTTGTAGGGAAGTTGCACAGAGTGCCTGTCTTTGCTAGAGAAGTCATAGCTGAGCGATGGTAATTTAACCTTTTGTTCTGTCCCTGTCACTGCTAGTCATGCCTCGTTGTTCATAAACTGATGAAAATATTGTGCGATGCTCTTGAAGCCCAGCTAAATTATACGAAAGGTTTCACTGCTTGTATTGTCTCTAGAGGATGACTGAAACCAGAATGTGAAGGTTTCCTCTTGGATCATGCCGAGCTGAATACCTGTGTTCCTCAAGGCCACGGTAGCTGTTTCTGCAGAAAAGAGACAAATTTTAATTTGTTTTACCTGAGAACTAAAATGCAGATTAAAATTTCAAAAACAGCAGACACAGAAGGTCTTGTGAAGGGATAAGCAGCCCTTTCCATTGTCGCACTTGTAACCAGGTGGGCTTTCCAATACACGTGAAATTCTGCCTGCATACTTGAGTCTTGCAAAATTATTCAAAAGCTGAAAATCTTGGGGAAAGTTTCCAAGCAATTAGTACATGAATTTCAATTATATGAATTACACAAACTATGAGATGCAGCTTTTCTGGTCTGAATGTATCATGCCAGATTCACAGAATGAATAATATCACAGGTCTTGTGAAGTCCCTTCCATCCATGTGTTTTCCTCTTAGGAAATTCCGAAATGCTGGCTGGAGAAATATGCAGAATCTTTGCAAAACTATTTCTATTTGTTGTTCTAAATTAAAATATCTGTAGCTTGAACTTTCCCAGTGCAGCAGTGTCACTGCTGTGGCGTCCAAACAAATATTGTTCTTCATCTGTCATCTTTGGGCCATTTGTATGCTTTTGGAGTTTTATTTGAAACTAGTACAAGTGATGGAGGGGAAAGGAGCTGTCGTGTGCAGGGATCATAGTTCACTTGAAAGGCAAAGCAAAATCCTTGTTCCATGTTAGGAAGTTACAAGTTTATATTCTTTTTGAGAAATTGTCTTTCCTATCTTATTGCCAGTTCTGGGTTGTTTTCCCCACAGTAAATGTTTGCACATCATATTTTACCTCTGGGTGAGCTCAAACTGCCTTTTCCAGCTAGGGGAATGGTTATCATGATAACATCATGAGGTTATTAACCCAAGGAAAGTGATGTTGCTATAAAAAGTTATTTAGTATAAGCTTTGCACCTTGGCCGCAGTTCACAATGGGGTGCTGTGATTTTTGGCTCCCTTATTTTTCAAAAATCATCATTTATTATATATATATATGTATATATATAAAAACTCTGTGTTTGGTAGCACTGCTGGGTGGGAGCTTTGATCAGAGGTTGTACATGTGCATCTTCAGACTCATCTTGGCATCTCAGCCCCAGGCAAGAGCCTGGGCTGTGGGTTTTCTGTTTGGGTCTGCATCCCAGGAGACCCGGGTGAGCTTTGCCTGGCTTCTTTGAGTGGCACCCCATCTCCAGGTGAAGCCACCTGATAGTTCTGCTCCTTGGCTGCTTGTTGCCATTCTGAGGTGAAAGGCTCTGTATCCTCTTACCATTCCTTAGAGCACCCGGCCCTTTCTTTTAAGGGCTTAAACCCAGGGGAGTGGGAGGGGGGGAGAGGGTCTCTGAGAACTAGCCCAGAGAAAGATGATGACTATTTTAAGGCCTATGCTGAGGGGGTGGAAAAAGGCAGAGCTTATGCCTGTGCTGCTTCAGCTGCATTGAAGAGGACTTAGCACAGATGGATTGTGCATTACAAAATGTAACACATAATTCAAGCTGTCAGCTTAATCAGACTGTTTCCAGGAAGCAACCTGTAAAAGAGAAGGACCTCTTGTTTGCTGACCTCTGATCCGTAGCCTGCTGCAGATTGTCATACATTTTGTTTTTCTTTATGTTGGTGTCCCTTCCTTCCCCTTCCCTTTTTATTATTGTATCCCTCTCGAGTGGCACCCTGGAAGGACCACCCAGTGGGAGGAAAACAATGGGAAACTGGCCGGCCGCTAAAATACAGGGTTTGTAAGACTGGGGGAAAAGAAAAAGCACTGTTTAACTGCATATGTGATCTCCCTGGTATTGTTTTGCTTATTAAATGTCTAGGAAACTCAACTAAATGCACGGCAGCTCCCACTTCATTGTTCACTGTTGCTCAACAGTCTGATGGAAAACACAACTTCCAGTATAGCTTCACATGATTGCAGAAATGATGCAAGCTTTCATGAACAGAGCTTTTCACTTGGGGGAGCACAAACCAAGGTTAACTGTATAAATATGTCAGCTTTTACGTACTGGGGGGGGGGGGGGGGGGGGGGGGGGAATTTTTCTTTCACNNGGGGAAGGGGGGGGAATCTTTCCTTCACACGTGGGGCTCAGCAGGCCAGGCCCAGCTGGGGTGTTGCTGGTGGAGACCTGGTCTGAGAAGTCCCCAACAAAGCAGGCAGCCGGGCTGGACCTGAATAGCCATTTACACCTCTGTACAAGGATTAGCCTGATGTATTGTTTCAATGTTTAAGTCCTAATTTGCATCATTATAGAGGTGCAGCTTCATCAAAACCCCTCTGAGATCCCAGTTATGTCCCTGTACCTGTAGGTGGTCACCAGATTTTATTCCAATTGTGGAGGTGAAGGAATTAAACTACTCAGAGCAGGGTAATTTCAATGCAGCATCTAGGCCCTGGCTGCTTTTTGGATGGCTTGTTTGCTCATGTGTTTATTGGTTTGGGGTTGGTTTTTTTTTTTTTCCTCTCTGCAGAGCTCAAACAATGCGTATTTTGCTGTCACTTGCTTTGAAAAGCTAAAATGATGAGGCTGTTTGTTTTTCCAGCCGGTGCGATGGGAGGTGTCACAGCTCAAGTCACTTCAAGGCTCGTTTGCTGTCCCTTTGCAGGCACCAGGCGATGCTGGCAGGACTCTCCCGTGCCCTGCAGCTGATAGAAGATGTGGTGGTGAGGAGGAGCCCCCAGCACCGGGTACTCTACCAGGGCAAGTGCGAGGGCATGATGGGGACGGCGGAGCTGCTCAGGTTAATGTCTCTTCATGGCCAGCTGCCTCTTCTCTCTGCTGCCCAGAACCAGGGAGGAGGCAGTGATGCCTTTGCCTTAACCCTGTCCCCTTTATTCTTGTTTGCTTGCTGCCATACACCCGGTGTAATGCTTGTAGTAATTTTGCTGTTGATTGCTTACACGCTTCTAATTGAATTCAGGTGAGCAATGGCAAGAGGCTGTTACCAAGCAGCTTTGCAGCAGCCTGTTGAGGTTTGAGCCAGGGGTCCTGGCTCTTGCGGTGACAAATGGCTGGTGCAAAGAGCAAGCAGGGCTCTCGCAAACAAACATTGCCAGTTGCTAAGAGGCCTCCCTTCCCTTCCACCGTGTTAATGTCATTGGAGAGCTGAAATATGGCACTTAAAAGCGCATACGCAAATTACTCCAACAAATACTTGTTCCTATTTGTAACACTTCTTGCAGCCTTGCTCTGCAGATCCCTTAGGTGATCCCTCCTGATTCGCTGAGGTAGACAACAATGACTAGAAAAATAATGTCTTCTTTGAGGTAAATGCACAAAGAGAATTGCCAAACCCCATGTGTTGACAAATCCAGGGTCAGAGAGGCCTCACCGTCCCTCTGTAGCACAGGCAGTTGATTACAAGAACTGGGAATGGCTTTGTAATTTTATTTAAAAATGTATGTCAGCCTCCATAAACTAACATGCTCCTAAGCACTTCATGGTTAGAGGGTTTCTAGGGAAGCAGCTGGAAGGCTTCCCCAACTGTCCTGGCCCCTCCAGCTTGCCATTGGAGATGGGTTGCTGTGAAATAACCACTTGGGCCACAGCATGGCTGGGGCTGCCTGGCCAAGAAGTGGTTTCACCAAGTGGATGGGCACAGGTTCCTCTCTCACTGTCAAAAAGCAAAGGTGTGATTTTTAAACCTGTTGTTTTCCGAGTGACCTCCCTGTCCCCATCTCCATCTTTTGCATCATGGATGTTTCTCCCTCTGGGCTGTCCAACTGGCTAACCCATTAGCCAGGAGAAGTGTTATGGATTCTGCCTCCAAACTGATGCTGGCTGTCTGGGCTTTAAATAAACGTCGTGTGTAATACCTGCTTTATTTTGTAGCTTTTGTAATCGGGCTGACAGTCTGAAAGAAGGTGACCTTGAAGAATGTGAAGCAGTTGTCCTTCATCAGCTCCGGGCTTTATTACAGAGTGTGCTGAATGGAGGCTTTCTACCTGAGAAAACACTTGATGCTGAAGGTAGAGCAGTGGATGAAAAGCAAAGCAGGTATCGCAGACACAAAACTTGCATGTTGGTGTAATTAGCATTCTTTTCTTTCTTCCCCAAGTCTGTTCTGCCTCTCTGGTAGAGAAGGCAGACCCGGGGCCAGATCTGTGATTGCACTGGAAAATAAAGACACCCGAGTGCTGATCTTTACCCGTCTTGGCAGCAGCCGTGTGACTTGAAATGAGAACATTAAACAAATTCATTTCTTTTCCTTTTCATTCACGATGGTGACTCGTGTTCTGCTGGGCAGGGCTCGGGTCGGGTGCTCCCCTCCTGCTGCTCTGCCAGGGAGGGAAATGTGTTCACTTCAGAGACCTCTTCGCCGGTAATTTCTGTGATTTTCAGTGTGAGCAAGGTGATCTCAGGCACGTAAGGATGGGGAATGTAATTTTGAGAAGCAAATTATTTTTCTGTGAAGCAGAAGATGCATATAGCTTTTAAAACCAATAAACTGCCCTTATTCAAAACGTTTTGGTTTTTTCCTGTGTGTAGGCCACAAGGACAAGCAAGAACAGATTTTTTTGTTTTTTTTTCCTAGCTGGCTCTAATGCAGTAATGAAAACAATTTCCATTCTTACTTAGCTTCTGTCTAGACCTTCTTCCCTGTTACAGGCTCAGCAATGCTCAAGTGTTAGCAGGATCTGGGCACTTGTGAGTGCTGAAGAATGGTCTATTTAACTGTACCTGGTTCTCCTTTCGAGGCTGATACGCCTGCAAGCACTAATACGTTGTTATATTTCCTGAATGGTTTCTTAGGGACAAACACTTGTGGAGTTAATTGGAATTCACTCCTCTGTGAAACTTCATTGGAGCAACTGGAAAAACAAACGTCTTTGGCAAACAAGATTGCAGTATTTATATTTTGTGCTTTATTTAAAATAAAGGAAGGCACTCCTCCTCAAAAATGATAAAAATAATTCTGGAAATAAAAAAAGTCAAGCCTGGGGAAGTGGGTGCTCAGCAGAATGCCTGATGGAATAAGTGGTATCTGACTGTGGCTGAGACTAGGGTGGCAGAATAGGTTTAATGTCTCTTGGGACAGCCCTGCCTGTCCTGCTGACATTTGCAGGAGTCGTGAGTGATTTCTTACATTTCCCACTTCAGACATTTTTAAAAGAGAGTGCAAATTAAGGACAAAATGTTTCATGTGTTTTGCCACTGTGTGTTGACCTGCTTGTCCAGATAAATAAATAGCACCTGTGTGAGTCTCATATATGTGCTAATGCTGTTTGGGTTTATTTCTCAGGCCAGACCAGCAGTGGGATGTGGATGTAATGCGGACTTGCTTGAGCAACCATGCCTTGTTCTTGAAAAAGCACCAGGTTCAGCTCACCGATGAAGTGGTGGAGATGTTTGGAAGCCTGCTTGTTTCTGGCAAGAAGTCACAGGATGACCAGGTTGGCACTTAAACCGTAGAATATCTAAATTAGTGACACCTAGAGACTGTGTACCATTAAGGTGAGATGAGCCCTGTGCTCTTACTGTGACCCAGTGTGTGGGCTGCAAGGGGAACTACAAGCAGTATGTGTTCATTAATCAGCCTTGGAGTTGGTTAGGTGGGTAAGGAGAAAATACAGGTTATTCAGTTGTCTCAGGGCAAATATTAAGCAAGCACTTCATGCAAAGAAGAGAATAGTCTCTTTAAGATCTCCAGGGTGTCTGTTTTCCTCCCTTCAAACCAGTTATTTATTTAAACAAGCTTTACACGTTTGCTGTGGTGCAAATTTATCACGAGGCTCGTATCCTCTTTCTCTGTGGCTTAGTAGCTCTTAATCATGAATGATGTATTTTAATTTTTTCTTTTTAAACAGAGTTACGTTTGGTACGCTGAACACACGGAGCGTTTTACCAACAGCAGCATGCTCAGCCTGTTAAATATTAATGCAAAAGATTATGAAGTAACTCTCACCAAAAAAAAAAAGTGGGGAGGGCAGGGCTTGGCTCCAATCTCAGCTGCTTCCAGCAGTGGGGGCAGCAGCTGTGCCAGGAGAACTGGGGCTCTGGCACTGAGGCCATGTCCTGGCAGCTTCTGCATCACCCCTGTGGTGGGAATGGGAAGGTCTGCCAGGCAGCCCACTGATAAGGAGTTGGCCCCATGCTCTGCATATTTTGTCAAACATTTTGTTTTCCCCTCTAATTTTTAATAAGAAATTAAAAGGCAGTTCAAACTGCTTTGCCGTGTCCCTGTTTTAATGACATTTGAAACGAATAGCAAAGATGTAATAATTTAGTTGGTTGTACACTTATAGCCAGGGTAACTTCTTTTACTCTATATGGATGAGTAATTTGTTTTCTGTCCTTAAAACGCTCAGTCAAGTGGAAGAGATGAGCAAGGAATGTATCATTGCACTAGTGACAGATAAAAAATACTGCCCATAAATTCATAATTATATGTAAAAACTCTTACAAAATCAAAGCTCAATAACACAAGCTTTATGGGTGTATATTTGCAGTAATAATCTGTTTATTATTACATGTTACTATAGTAACATGCATATGGATTTAATGTTTGTATAACCTATTCAGTGGATCCAGTCAATTAAATTTAATGGCAGGATGCATCCTCTCCTTCTGAAATACCTTCTTTCCAAGCAGGTTGCACAGAACAGGATCCATATAAATTCCATAATGTGGATGTATAGGAACAGTGATCTATGCCTAAGGATCTTAAATATATATGACTCCAAAGCTTGAATTTTTGGCCCACATTTTTGACTTCTTTCTCTGAGGGCTTTTAAAAAACCCCACAACCTTGTCAAGAGCCCCACTGGAGGATGGTTCTTTACAGCCAGGCAGCAGGGTGAAGGTGCAGGAGGGCTCTTGGAGCTCCTGATCATACAAACAGACCTGACAAATTTGCCAGCTCTGTCCCCATCAGAACTTGTGGTCCTTAGAGTTTTGGTGATGACCAGCAGCCGGTCCACCTTCTCCTACCATGCCTTCAGCATCTCACTCATTCCAGTGGTCCACAGAATCTGCTTTCTCATCTCTTAGCACTAAATTTTGTCTGTCTTCTACTCTCTTACTATCAGTTTTTGTCTTCTCCCACTACCCCTGTTAAGAAAACTGGGTTTTGTTCCTGTGGACGTGGGCCAGCCATAGGGAGATGGCATGGTAGAAATGTCTCTTCTGGGCAGTGGGATAGTCTCTTGGCTATGGAAGTTGTGGAATCCAGTGCCTTTTTCAGCCAAATTACACTCCTGTAAGAATAAGACCCACGTGGTTCATGCAGCATGTTAGATCCCTTCCTGCCCCTGATGGAGATGCTGGCCACCTCGGAGTTGCTTTGGTCCTGTGACTCTGAATGCTGAGCTTTGGTTCCTCTGCTGAGGACCATCCCTTCTACCTGAATTAATTCTAGTGTTAGATTAATTGATTGCTTGTATTTGGTGATAGTGGTTCATGGCTGTTTAAATGACACTGCAAATAGCTAAACAAAGTACTTCTATTACTAATACTTTGCTACTAGTGAAAAATCCACACTGAGATAAACTGCTACATGGGAATTAATTTATTTCAATGATACAGACTTCCCAATCCTGCCTGTAATTTAAGGCATTCTTTACATTAGGAAAATGAGACTTAAAATCCCCATTTTTGGATGAAGTAGCAGCTTGTTTGCATTGGTTTTGTGTGGACAATTCCCATATGTAAGCTTAATAGAAAGGAAAAAAAAATATTCAGCAACTTATTTGCTTAAGACTGAAAACTTGCCATCCTGGGCTCCTGAATAAATATGGATTAATGAGGAGGGGGCAGGTGCAGAAGAATAACACTTTCTAATGACTTCAAATGCTGTTACATACTCTTAGGTCAGTTATAAAACCTGGAGTTCTCTCTGAGATGTGGGTCCTCAGTGCTGAAGGCTTATCATTTTATTAAGTAATTAGAGCAGAAAATCTAATAGATTTTAAAGACTCGAGTCCATATTTTGTTACAAAATAAAACAAAGAGGAACACCCTACAAGTAAAAAAGAGATTGCAAGGATGCCCAAAAAGCCTTTGCTGCTCTTTGTGAAATAATAAATGCCAGGAGCGATGATTTCTGCTGTTCTCAGAGCTTTACAAAGTCACCCACAGTACTTTTAACACAGGTGGATGGTAACCTAAGAAGTGCTTGCTTTATTGTAACCCTGCTTTTAACTCAGCCATATTTACAATGTGTTCAGCCTCCCTGTAAAGGTGCTGGCTTCTGAGTTAATTTTTTGTGGAATCTGTTGAACTACGGACACCAGCAGAGTGCTGCCGCAAAGGGCTGCACACAGAGGTGGGAAAGAACAAACTTTCTGAATGTGCAGGAATAACATGGATTAAAATCAGAAGCCTGGCTGGCTGAGGCCAGCTTGGGCAAGCTGTGCATCAGCTTCTCTGCCTTCAGCTTCATCCCTCTGGGTGATGTTTCAAGCTGCAGCTATTGCCAACGCTGTGGGTTAACTTGCCTTACTGCTGCAAGCCTGAAATGGAGAGATTCCTCTTCAGTCTGTTGCTGTTGCAGCATATTTGATACAGCCTTTTTTTTTTTTTTTGCTTACCCTGAACGCGGGAGGCACAGAATACTGAGAATTTCCAGAAAATCTATTGATTAAAAGAATAATTCAAAGTTTGTGTCGCTTCAAGGCAGAATGCAATTCCTGAGCTAGCGCTGATTTAACTCGGTTGTAATTTAACATCTAACAAAAACCACCCTGGAAATGGATTACACCATGTAGTGTAGATTAGCCTAAATGTATGTCAGAAAATGCATTTTGATGATGAAGGATAATAGGGCTGTGGTTATTTTTATTTTTTGTAATGCTGCAGGCTCTACGGGTGTTGAGAGAGGCCCTTCCAGAAGAGTGTGGGAACAGGTCACCTATTCAGAGTAATGAATCATCTTCCAGCTTGCCAGCGATCCCAAACGATGGGGGGGAAATAAAGCAGGCAAAACATGCTTCCCAGCTCACTGGCGCAGGAGAGCAAGGTAACAAATGTTAAAAGGTCCAGCTGTCTGCTCAAAGTTAGTGTCCTCTATATATGTATTTTTTTTTAATCCAAATCTGCAGGGGACTGTATTACAGTGGCAAATGAACGTATGTTTGTAATGAACTTTAGGGGATTTTTCCTAAATATCTCAGTACTGTTTGTCATTCTTGTTACTTCTTAAAATGAATGATGCCTATTGTGATGATTTTTTTCTGCAGGAGCAGAAAAGCCTTGTGGCAGTTACTAAAAACAGATCTATAGCTGTGTGTGTATTTAAAAAACGTCTACTGTTTGGAAATGGCAGGATATATTCGTTGCCTTTTATTAGAAAGCCAGACTGCAGAATTCAATTTTCAAAAATAAAAGGGTTCATGCTGAGAAAGGTGTGCGTGGTGCCATTTCAGCCCTAGAAGGTGAAGGTGTTTGTGAAAACCCAGTTAATTTCTTTAGATAAGGAAGTAATACATTAGTCGTCCGGCGTAATAACTGGCAACGGGCAACTTGCTCGGGCTGCTCTCAGAGCATCCCTTACATCAAAGGCCGGAAGAGACGGGCAATTAGGTTGCAATGCTCTTTACACAGCAAATGTAAACAAACTGCTTAAGGTCTCCTAAATTCACCCGACTTTTATCCGCAGAGGAGATGGAGACTTTGATTTAAACTCGTTTTGCGCGGTCGGTATGATATACAGCCGCTGCTGCCGGGCGAGATCGCAGAGTTACTGTGGGCTGTTTGTTTCCTAAATCCCATTGGGTCTTAAATAATTTAAGACAGTTGGTTAGCTTGTCCTTTTCTCTGGAAGCTACAGAGAGGCAGGGTAGCCTCACACGCGAGGAAAAGTTCACAGTAGGTGCCTCTTTTAAGAACGGTAATGGATAGTTTAGATCAATAAACAAGAGATAACAAAAGTGAGAAATTAAAGGGAGTAGGGCTTAAAAGCAAACAAACCAGTCTGATCACTGCGACTTTGAAATGTGTTTCATTATGGTGTGTTCACATCCAGAAGTCACAAGCTGGTGTGAAGATGAGAGCAAGGAAGAAAGCGCGGTTGAAAAGATTCCTATTACAGGTAAAAGTAATGGCTGCATATTAACCTCGGATCCAGTATTCAACTTTATTATATAATCAAAACATGGCATTTTAGTGGTTTGGGTCCACTAATAGTGGGTAAATTCAGCTACTACATACTGAGCACAAAGATGAAACGTAAGATCATAAAGTCCATGCTTATGTTAACATAAACCAAGATGGAAAATAACAGCGCCTATTTAATTCCTTGTAATCATGTTATACATTTAAACCATGTGAATATCCTGTCATTTAGCCTTTCAGGTCCCGGTATCAGTGTTACAAAGGTCAGTCTCCATGGGGAAGATCCAGTAATTATATGGCAAACTACAGATGTTTCTGATTTGATTCTTTTCTTTTCTCGAGTAATTGAATGTGTATCATTAGAATAAACGCGGGGAAAAGCCCTGCTAGCCAGGAAGCTGTGCCTTTGCCTCTGTTACAAAAGCTGCCTGATAACACGAAATTTTGAGCAATAAGGTTTTTATCACGCCGTGTTCAGATCCTCCTGCAGCAGATGTGTGAGGCTTGCTTGGGATCCCGAGATGCGGCTGCTTTTCGGTCCTGAGGTATCAACAGCGTATTAGTATTCAGGGCAGGGCTCTTTGCAATGAGGCTCAATTTGCTTTTGCCTGATTTTTGTAAAGTGGTGGGCTGCTTCCTTATAAATTTTGATGTTTGGCTAAATATTTATTTATGCAGGTGTGTACTCTGACAGAAAGGTGCAAGGGCATCTGCTTATGCGACGCTCGCTGTTGCTTTTCCGCTCTTTTATGGCTTCAGAATAGCCTGTCTTTTGGAGAGCAATTCATTTCTCTACAGAGGTTTTCTTCTGCTGCTTTTTGAGCCTAATTTGCAACTGAAATCTAAAAATGTGCTTCTGGTATTCCTGAATTATGCTGCAGCAATAATATTCCAAGTTAGTCCAATAAAACTTAAATTTTTTTTCCTAGAGAGTAGAATGCTTTCCATTTTCCTGCTTAAAATGTCTTTCAGTCACACATGGCAACATTTTAAAACCTGAATTGCATAGATTTTTTTTTTCAGAGCAATTAAAAGCTACTTAAATCTTTTTCATGAAACAAAGCACACTTCTCACTTGAAAATTAATCTAAAATTTTGCAAACCTTGGGATTGGTTTGTTTTTTTTTTTTGTCCGTTATTTAAAAGGATTTAAATTTGAGTACTGGGGTTTAAGTTCCCTAAAGTGCAGAGTGCCAGCGAGACCAGCATCAGGAATAGTGATTCCTTCCTCCCAATGCCATCGCTGATACTTTTTAAGAATCCTAACTCTCCAGTTTGGATCTCCATAGCTGCCATGGCTTTTGCTTTGCTCCTCACCCTCCATTTTATGACTTTTCAGCACTGGGTTTGGGGTTGGTTTGGCATGCAAATCTGCAAGGGAATTTTCTGTTGCCTCTCTTCCTGCTGGGGACCCTGACAGTCCGTGTGGCTGTCTGCTGTGTTGGATGTCAGTCAAAACCCAAGTCACGATGGACATTCCCGTTCCCTACTTCTCCCGTAGCTGCCTTATTGTAATGGCAATGCAAATACTAATACTTTCTATATCTAGAAATGCTCAGAAACTCTCCCTAACCTAAACACTGAAGCTGGTAACTTCAGTTTAAAATCCATTCTTTCTGAGTCTGCTTTTTATTTCCTGTTTTGTTGCAGTGTGTTTCCAGTAGCCAGTGGTCTCATTGTCTCTAGGAGTGAGGCTTTTCATATCTCACTTGAAAGCAAAGTTGTTGCTTTCAGATGCGATTCATCTTCAACCCATGATCTTCTCTGGGCTTCTTTTTCCCTTCTGGCTTCTCGCCCTTCCAGCCTGTTGCTTTTCTTCCTTTAGCTCATCATTATTTGCTGTAGATTGTGGCCCTGCAGCTCTGAAATTGTTCTGTGCCTGCCGTGGAGGCAGCACCTCTGCCTGTTGTCTTTTGGGCTCAAATGACTTGTTTGAGGGTTTGGCTTTGTGTTTAGCTGAACTGATATTTAATGTCCATTCTATCCGCTATTATTTTGCTGTACAACTTTGTCTCAGATTAAAGAATGCAAATGTAGGCTTTTTTTTTGGTACTTGTTGCATTCTCTAGGGGCTTTAAGTGTTGGTTTGAAACACTGGAAGCCTTGGGGCTTTTGGGTGTTGATGGATTTCACTGAGAGCTGGGTGGATGTGCTTCCAAGTGGTCTTCTGTGATGGTGCTTTTTGTAGTGTTTATTTTTTTTATGTCTGTTACAGAAAAAGGACTGAAATATTTATTTTAGTATTCTGTAAATATTCTAGGAATACTTGCATTTTTTTCTTTAATACCTGTAAGGGAGGAAGGCGATAGCTGTGTGACTTGGGGGCAAAGGGCTTTGGGATTGTAGTTGGCATGGTGTTGGGTGTCCCTTAGAGACAGCCTGTGTTGGTACCTGAAACTGCTCGTGCAAGGGCTGACTTCACCTGGAGGTCTTCCAAACATCTGCTGAGCTGTTCCCACCTGTGACAGGACAACGGGGGCTTTTCAAACCTCTAGTCAACTAGGGGCATGGGGGCAATGTAGCTCACAGCATAAAGATGATTTCTTTCCTAGACCCTTGTCCTAAGCTTGTGGAATGCTATGTTGTGATAACTGACTTGAAAAGGACTGTATTTTGTGTGTGCTCTCACCCAGGCAGGAGTTAGCTATTAATAGCAATCTCATTTTATAGCGGGTTATGTGAGGATAGAGGAAGATAAGTGGACTCATTCCCCCTTTTTTTTTTTTTCATGGGTGCTTTGTTTTTTATCATGGGAAGACATGTAAAAGAAATCATTTGGCTTTTTAGCTGTTCCTGAGGTAGGTGAAATAATGTGAGATTAAAAAGGAAAAAATCCATTCTTTCTTGTTTTGCTGCGTGACTGTTTAAGAGTCTCTTTTATGAGTAGGACACTGCTTATTTTATTGAAGGGGCAGGTTTGTTAAATCTTTAACAAAACCAGATTCTTTCTTTACCCGTCCCTTATGTCTTTGATATAAATAGATGTTAAAGCTATAAGGCTTTTGAATAAAAATGGTGTTACTTCTCCATCCATCAGGCTTCACTTTCACACCATCTTGAACGTCACCTTCCAGCTACTCTCCAGGTATAAAATCTCTAATGTAGAAATGAGGAGGAAAAACCCCTCTGAAGAAGAAAAAGAAAAAAAATTAGCCGTTCTTTATATATCATAAGGGAGCATGAAAGAGCACAAATCCAATGCTGCTTTCCTTTTTAGGTCACCTTTAATGAGCCAATAATCCTGCCAACACTTTTCCCACGCCCACACGTCCTTCCCGGTGAGGTCCTCCTTTGAGCTTGAACCTAAAAGGTTCCCAAGGTTCCACTTGGAGTGCACTAATAAAGGCATTAATAAGTCTACCCAACTTTTCCCTTCATTTAATATCAACCCATTGGCATCTGCTGTTATGAAAAAAGTTCATCCGTGTGGGATTAATGACTGCTGCTGTTGTGCTCTGACAGAACTACCTTGAGACCGTGTGAGACTGTATGTTTTGCTTAAATTAGTTTGGATTATGTACTCCAGCAGGTGATATCTTCCACCACTTGACTTAAGTTCCTGAAAGACCTCAGAGTCTTTTTATAGTTAAGAATTCTGGATGAAGGTTTTTCTTTGATCTTGAAACAGAAGCGGCAGCTTCTAGAAGTATTCTCAGTGGATGGCTTGCTCCCCTGGGATTTCCTGAGTCCACTGGTCAGCTAAGTGTCCCCTCTTGAGAGGGCAGTATTGTACGTTGGTATATTTGGTATATTATTATGATAAGAGTATTTATCCTTTTCTTTTTCCATTTAAAGGGAAGGTATTTGACCTACTTCTGGCTGCTGCTCGCTGCAGTGTTCTGCTCAGGTTTTAATTTGGACATTTTTTCCATCTATTTGCTTTCCCAAGAGCAAAGTCCTTCTATCAGATTTGCAGGTAGCCTTTATCTTCTCCCTGTATGGAAGGTTTTTTGCTTTATCACCAGGGAATTCAGGCCATGTAAGAGCCTGCATAGAGCCAGCAGTTACACCTCTGGTCCCAAGGCAGAGGGGTGCACAGCAGCTGTTTGTGTGGTGACAGCCCACCTTTAATCCCCCACAGCTCTTTGGTGATTATCAGCAAGCAAAATAATTAGCGTTAACGTGGTGGAGGATCTTGTTCAGATTTAAAGTTCCTCTGGGCAGGAGCTATTGTTAGTTTTCTATTCTGGTTCAGGACCTAGCAGTATGGCAGCCCAGACCTACCAGGACTTCTGAATGCAGATGCAGTAACTATTGCCAAGGTAACAGTAAAAAACACAGTTTACAGGGTCAGCTGATCCTGATAACATGCCTTTCAAGGCATTATTGACTTTGAAATCTAGTAACGGCTCAAATACCCAAGCTGCTAGCTATTTTATTGGTGATAAAAGTACACAGAAAAAGCAAAGTTCCTTTTGGTGTAGCTTCTCACTTGTGTGCAGGAGGAAAATGCAGATACGTGTCTGGGTTGAGTCCGTAAAAGCACCATGGTCTTTTGCCCTCCAACTACTTCTGTTTGCATACAGGATTATTGATTGTTATTGGAAATAATGGATGATAGCACTTCATAGCTTTTAAGTGGCATACAAAGTGCTTTTCTTCCTCTCCTGGTAGAGCAGCACCTCCTATACTACTTCTATGGCTTGCTAACATGCTTTGTTGCTTAGGTTGAAGATCTCAGTTTTGCTCACAAACTGTACAGGCTGTGCATGAACACAGTGACACTTCTGTTTTCCCAGACTGCATTTTAAAAACCAGCAACCTTGTGAGTTACCTTTCTCATTTCCAGGCAGGCAGAGTCAAGCACTTGGAGACTGTTTGTAGAAGGGTGATTTGGTGTCTGCAGATGACTTTTCTATGCTGGGATTCCAGCTGCAGTGAAGGGCTTTAATGCTGGTTTTGATGTTTAAAAGGTGTAGATTTCCTCTGTGAGAGAGGTAGTACAATTAGCAAGATACGGATGTTGCAAGTACAAGGCCAAGAGCTTTCTTATCTCTTCATTTGTAGAAAATTACATCACACAGCTTTTTTTTTTTTATTTTAGCTGCTGAGATGTTTGGCTATAAATTGATAGATGCTGCAACCTAGGCCATAGGGGAAACACATGAAGAAAATACCATCTTTTCAGTTCAGTGCTGGTATAGTATGTTCTGGGTTAAAGATCACTTTAACTGTTTGGCAGAACAAAATAATAGTGCATTCATTATGCAATGATGGTGGGTTTTTTTCCTGGAACTGTTGGCTAATGAAGAAAACGACATCTATTTTGTTCAGAACAAAATTGTAAAAGCTGACATGAAAGCTGCTTTGACCCATGCCGACAGCACAATTAATTTGAAGTTGAAAAGTGTGGAGTGTTTTTAATTAATACTAGTATCGTAGATCCTTTGCTAGTTCTGAGTGGAAGGAACAATGCATGGGGGAAAGCATCAGGAGAACTATGTCTTCTGGGGGACATCAGCTCCCATTCTGCTGCAGTATTGCTCAAAGGACTGGATTAAGAACTTTTTCCATTATTAATATCCCAGTTTGCGTTTAAAGACTGGGTGTTATTGAGCTTGTTCAGTTGTCTGTGCAGTACAGGCTGGCTGGTCAGATTGAATAAATGCTTAAAGTACCCCATCCAGACAGCTGCACCTCTGCATGCCTGGGGTGTTTCCAGAACACAAGAACTGGGTGGTGAAGCCACCGAAAATCACTTAAGAAGAGAACATCAAGCAGATGCCATCTGTCCTGTACCTGGTGTAGCAAGAACTTACGAAATTTGGGTGGGAAGGGAGAGGTGCTTTTTAGCAAACCAGCCAGGAGCTGCTGCTCCCTGCTGAATGATTTCTATGGTGCTGGCAATTTATTTTTTTTTTAATCCAAGGGTTTCAGTCTGTACGCTGCTGATGTGCTCTAAACCCATCTTGTTTCTTTTTGTCCCCCCCTTCTCTACTCACTGCATCTTTCTTGCCAGGGCTCTCGTGTCCTGCTGTGTGCTCAGGGAAAAATGAGTATTTGTGTTTCAGCACAGCATGTCCCCAGCCTGTGACAGGGAGGGTGCACTTGGCTGCTGTAGCACAGCAAGTTAGGTGCTTCTGGCAAAGCAAACAACAGAAACACACACACACAAGCCAGAATAAAAGCTCATTTTGAACAGAGTTGCATTTAACCTTAAACACGCTGATCGGTTTTATGAAGAATCTGCATGATGGGTTTATGGCACGATGCGGTTCATCAGGAGTGAAGTACTTCAGAGTTTTTCTTGTAGCAGTGTATTTTTTGTCTTTCCTGCCCTGCACGTTGCAGCAATTGCTTCTGCTTTCTCCCAGTGGTGACTCAAGTCTTACCAAGCCCCCAGGTTGGGCTGGTTTTGTTGTCAGGTCTGCAAGAGACTCTTCCTTTTCGATGACTTACAATACAGACGTGTTGATGAAGAGTGGGGGATTAAGTGGATGTGAGGGGTAAGAGAAGGTAAGAGCCAGGTGATTTTTTAGCACACAGAGCAGAAGTTGCTGCACATTGACTGGTTACCTGTTGTCAGATGCTTCGTGGCTGCTGCAAGCTTTCCCAGGGAGGTGAGCTGGTGGGCTTAGGAGTTCCTGGAAGGATCTCCCATTTCTGTCATGTACATCAGGTGTAAGTCAGCACGGAGATGCTCAGGGAAATGATGGGACTAATTGGCAAAGCAGTCTCATGTAACTAAGGCAGAAGTGGGGGATTGATAGCCCAGCATTGTGTTGTAATTGTCAGGTAGGGCAAAGCTGGGAGCTGAAAGGTCTTCAAGGTGAAGAACAAGTAGTTTTGATACTGTTTGACATAGTGAAGGAAGGGGAGCCAATGCAGGCACGGAGAGTGGAGGGGGAATAGTCTTTTGAGGCTGGTATGTGTGCAGAAACCCTAGGGTTTGCACTCCAACAGTGGCCCAGCTCAAGTTTTGGTAGAGCTGGCAAAGACCTGGACTTTGAAGTGCCAACTGAAAGGTGTGGTGGGTGTGCCTGGACCTAAGATGGGCTTCATGTCACCGTCATGAGGGATGGGAAGAGCATTCAACAGCAACAGAGAAAGTTACTTGTGCACAGGTAGAAGCACTTCCTTGAGATTGCAGATCTGTTCCTGCTGCAGGGCACCCCAAATATCGGGTCTCTGCTCAAGGTGGGGTTCCCAGGCTTAGCCTGAAACAAAGGGAAGGCTTTGAGAGGTGCACATCAGAGGCAGCTGCTTAGCTGGTGTGCTAACACCCTCTGAAATGCTACCATCCACTCTGAAGACTCCACCTGTTGTGGCTGGGATGGAGGAAAAGCATTCAGTCCAGGAACAGACTGTACCGAGGTGGATGTGTCCCTCTGCACCTGCAGGGCTGAAGCAGGAAGGGTGTTTAGATGATTTGCACGGAGCCCATTTGCTTCACGTCCTCCTTCACACGAGGAGCAAGCTGTTGACATGCTGGAGCCAGAGCTGAGGGCACGTCACTGGATTTTGAACACGTGTAGGGTCTTTGGCCTGTGGTGTTCTGTGGCACAACTGGCTTCGTGCAAGGCTTTCTGGGGGCAGAGGGGGACTCTCCTGAAGCAAACACCTCGTCTCAGCCCTGTTGTGTGTTGTAGTTTAAATCCATGCGTGAGGAGTCCTGAAAAACACCCCTGTGTTAAGTGCTCGACTGGAATGAAAAGTAGTTTCTGGGAGTTCTGACTTGCTTAGATGAAATTAGCTTGATTTGCTTTCCCAAGGTGAGGTACAGACAAGTGTGAATACTCGTTCCTTTGTGGTCAGTGGTTTCTCAGTGCATGCCCACGTTGCTCAGTCTGCAGCCATCATCAGCCTTGCATCCAGGATGTCCTCTGTGATCTCAGCTGGTCTCTGGTCCTCTGCACAAGCACATCATAAGGATGGGGAGTACCCTCCCCTGCTTTTTTTCTCTTTTTTTTTTCTCTCCATTCTTGATATATATATGTTTTTTAAATTTCTTTTTCTTTCCTGCATCCTCTGGGAAGCAGTCAGACTTTGTTCTGTAAAGCACCACACTCCTGTGCCTGAGCTCTGCCATCTCCTGTGCCAGTCAGACATCCTGCACCTCTTTTTTGGAAGTGCCTTGAGACCCAGCAGGGTTTCTGCCACCAGAATCCAAGCAGAGAGTGGTGTGACCCACTGGAGAGCACTGGTGACGTGCAGTGGCCAGTGAGAAAGTAGGAATGTCCAAGATGGACCAAAATACTAAATCATCCTGGATTGAAATGACGTTGATAACAATTAGGGCTTGTTTATCATTTCAGAACTACATGTATATATGCAAAGTAGTCTTTTAAAGTGGGATTTGTGCTTGAGGATCATGTTCTTTGGAAATAAGTACAAAGATGAGCAATTGTACGATTCTAGTGAATTAATTCATTTACCTCTTTTTTTTTTTTTACATCAATCTCTACAGAATGGCAATGAGATACACAGAGGGCAGAGAAAGGAAAGAAAGGAAAGCATAGATAAAGGATTCTGGAATAGTTGGGTGTTTGGCTGTTTAAGTCACAAAAATCCTGAGATTTGTGCCTCTGAAACACAGTTCTATTTCAAGAGAGAAGAGAGTGGTTAAAAATACTGATGTATTGGATAATATTAAAAGAATGGTAACTATCCAAAATAATCCACGTTTAAGGGGAATGAGAGTAAAAATAACCTTGCTTCCAGATTAGCTAAAGTAAAGAACTCAGAGATTAAAAAAGACCCTAGAAATCTTTCAGTTTGGCTTAAAGTCTCCGTGATGCAGTACAGCTCTTGAAAGAATCTCAGTGTTTGCTCTTTTTTGTAAAATGTACAAAAAGTTCACTGTTCACAAGAAAACAACATCAGATAACTTAATTGATAGTGGGGGAATCTTGCTTTCTTGTGGTGTTTTTTTTTTTTTTAACTAATCTCCACCTAGCTGTGAACAATCAGTCTTGAGGCAGGTACCCTAAGGGTGTGCTGTGTCCTTCTGTCTGGACTTTGTCATCAAACTGAGAGCGTGGCCATTCCGTGCATCTAGTTGAAAAGAAGCATGTGTAGCAGCGAGGGACTTGCAGGCTGCCCTAAGGTCCAGCCATCATTATTTGACAATTTCTATTTCCTGTTTTTACTGAACAGGTTGGGATAGTGGCGGAAACGGTTCCAAAGCAAAAGCAAGCCAAGAAACGTATTCGGAAACTAGTTCTTCATCGAATGAAACAAGTCCTCCCTTCTCAAGGTAAAGTTGTGAAATCCTTTAACACTTAAAATGCTTCTGTCAGACACACTGGCAGAAAATGAAGGAACTTTGATTATTTCACTTTTTCACTTGGGCTAGGGTTAAGGTTAATGTTAATATTTATGTTTATCTAAGAAAACATCTTAGACTTTGGTACACCTTAGAAAATATTTGTGCCAAAGCCAAGTATTGTTTTGCAGCTGTTGTTTTCTCATTTTAAGACTCAATTGACATCTCAGTGAACCACAAATTAGCGTGTACAGCTGCTCTCAGTAGGGCTACTCAGGGGCCAGACAATAGGAGTTGTCAGGAAAGAGGCAGACATAAAATATAAAGTCTTCAAGAAATAAAGTGGTGGGTTTCTTCTCTGTGTATCTGAGACGTAAAGTAGCTGTAACTGGAGAATGCTTTTCATGGGCTCGGGGTTTGGGGGGGTTGGGGTTTTTTTTATATTTGATACTGGAGTATTTATAACACGCCTTTCTTACTTTCAAACTGAGTATGTTTAATTAATGGCTTTACATCTACCTAAAGGGGGCAGTTTGTGTGTTTGTTTTTTTTTTTTTTTTGTTGCTTTCTGGTTTGGGTTTTTTGCGGTTTTGTAGTTGTTTTTCTTAAACTGCAGCAGTTCCCTTCCAGTCCCCGAGCAGATCTGTGGGATGTTTCTTGCTGCCTTCATTGGCAATGGCACAGGGAATCAAACAGCAGCAACCAAATGAGTGGTCAAGAAGCAGCAGAAATTGGGCTATAACACAACCATGGAATGAAATCCTGTCTGGGCTTTAGATCCTTCTCTGCTCTTTATTAGGACAGCCCAGCAAGCGGGGGCTGCTGCTACACCACCCCTGCTCTGCAAACTCAGGAACACTCAAAAAAATTATCAAAATGCTTTAAAGTCTCTTCCCAAGTCCTGTTTACACGGCATTGCTGTCTTTCTGTAGCTTTTTTAATGCTGTTATTGGGGAGGCCGGTTTTGATAGGAGGGACAATTCCACTTTTGCAAGTGTTGTTCTGCATTTTGTGTTTAAAATCACAGTATTTCTGTAATTCTTCAAGTACAGTAAATAACAGCAAGCCATATTATACAGCACTGATGGCATCTGACATCAATGGCATTTATGCTCTTCTTTAGGATTAATTCTTACAGTCTTATGGTCAAAGTTTTTTTCTTTTTTTCCTTTTTTTTTAAATTTTCTGAAACTTTGAAAATTACATTCCATCATTCACTGAAGCCCAGGACAGCAGGAGAAGTATCTGGCCCTGAAGAACTTGCTTATAGGATTGCTGTCAGGCAGCTGAATAAAATATGTGTAATTTAAAATGAACTATTTTTAAAAAAAAATTTAAAAAAAGGCTTCAAGCTTTTTCCCCCTTGGACGGCATGCTGTTTCCTAATAATGAACTTGGAGCTCTCTGCATTTTTCAGATGTGGTTCATATGGTGTATGGGGAGGGATTTTTTTTTTTTTTTGCTATTTTTATCCCCAATGATTATTATTATAGATTTGGAAATAATTCCCTCTGCCCTATAACCTCATGTATTTTGACACGGAGAACCGAGCATACTTTATGCACTGATACGTGATGATGATGCTTTAAAAAAAGGTTCAAAGTTCATTTTTATTTAAATGACTCTTAAAAAAAACCCCAAACCCCACAATATAGCTTCCTAAAGGAGCAGTTTGTTATCAGCCCTTTCCTTTTGGGTGCTGGGCACCTGGGGAGCAGCGGGAAGGAGGGAGATGGGGCCGGGACGTGGTGCAGTTTCTTGGGGGCTGGGGTTGAAACGTTCCACTTAGTGCAGTCACTTCTCGGGCTTTATTGCTTTGACAAGTGGTCTCGAAACCCACTACTTGAGAATAAACATAACCGCCTAGCGCTGCCGGGGGACTTTTTATAAATTCTTCTTTGCTCCGTTTTGTCACTGAGCTGATGAGTGACCTCGCCAAAGACCCCGCTGGACCTAAATAAAAAAAAAAAAAAAAGAAAAAAAAGAAAAAAAAAAAATGGCTTCCTCTGATGTCCTCCAGACAATAATTATGATGTGCCAGTTAAGCCCAAACTACAGCTGAGGGATTTTACTTTAAAGCAGAGGCTGGGGCGCAAAAAATGCATTTATAGCTCTTTGTCTGGCACCTCATTATGTGTGGGCCTGATTCATTAAGTAATTGGTTTGCAGTTGTTTACATGAGTATTAAGGCTTTCTATTCAGCAGCCTTTGAGAGATACATTGTGCAAATGTTGCATGTTATGAATGCCGAATGAGGGGCAGGGGACCGGTCCCATTGGCTAAACAGTGCGCTCTGTTGAAAAGCCAGAGAAAGAGATTGGGTGCTGCTTTGCATAGCAATGACTTTCTTAATAAGCTTTACAGATTAATACACACAAGCTATAAAAGATGCAAAGAGATACTCTTAGCACATTTATACATGCTCATTTCACTATTATGGTACTGGAGACGGGAAGAATTGAGGGCTTTCATATTGGGGGTTTTTCAGTGCATGAGACTTAATAGAATCCCATGTTTATTGTATTATAAATCACGGGGAAGTAGGCAGATCTGCAACAGTTTATTATTAAAGATTCTTTCAATGTAAATCTTTTTCTGCCATTGTATTTCCTACAGCAAAATCATTTTGTGGTTGAGTGGGGATGAAAGGCATAATGTACGAAGGAGTGAGTCTTAATAGGAAGCTGCTCTCCCAGTAAAGACCACTTGTTCCCTTTTGTTCGGGGGTGCATGCCAGAGCTTCCTCTTCTCCCGCAACTATCCCCTGCTCCCCTGAGCTAGAAAACCACGGGGGGGGGGTGTGTGTTTCCCCCCACTTCATTTACTTTGCCGAGGGAATATTTACCTGCAGGGAGGTGCGGTGTTTGGCGGAGGAGTCGGTGTTTTGCAGCAGCAAAGAGATACGATTCCTGGGGGGAAAAGGTACCCGGAGTCAGGAGTGAATCTCCCCCTGAGCGGGGGGCAGCGATGTGTGTGGCATTCCCTGGGCCTGGAGCCATGGATGCAGCCAGGGGAGGTCACTAGCTTTCTGCCGAATTCTGAATTTTTTTTTTTTCATGCAAGCAGTTTATTTTCCTCCGACTTGTTTGTGATCTCTCCTTTCACAAGAATCTGGAGATTAAAGATGCGTTATCGACCGAGAACCCAAGGACAATTTTAATTTGTCAGGACGTAAACCACAGTGTAAGGTATTTTAAACTTTGATTAATTTGTCTTTTGGAGGTAATTCCACTCTGGTCTCTGAAGGCTGGTTTTTGGTATTTATTTTTTTTTTATCGAACGGTGCCTTTACCGAACACAGAAGTATTTATGCAAATAACAACGGACAGATCATAATTCATCCTCTTACTGGTTCTCAGGGTGATGTTCAACAGCAGCTCTCGGCAGCGAGGTGGGCTGGCCATCGGGGGGCACTCGGGCTCCGTGCAGCCCTGCATCCCCCTTCCAAACCCCTCCTGCCATTGCTTAGCTGATGGGGGGGGACACGACCCGTCAGGTTTGGCTGGGGCTCTGAGGAGAGACCCCAAAGGTGTGGGGCTGGGAGTGTTCAGGAGATACATTTAGCAGGGGATTCAGAGGAAGGGGTGCAGTGTGTTCCCCACTCCCCAGAGAGGAGCACCCCCAGGTGATCACACACCTGCCTGTCTTGGGCTCTTCACTTCTCAGATCCCTTCTGTAAGGAGCTCCCTGTCACCTTGGGCACGTTTTGCTGACCTTACAGACATTTCTGTGAGCCTTGTTTCCCAAGTATTAACATCCAGCTGCTGCAGAAATAGCCATGTTGCAGTGTGATGCTCTGAGTGTTGGGGGGGACACATGTTTGTGGGGGGCAGCAACATCCATCTAAATACATTGCTTTTGCAGTACAGAGGAAATGGAGTTTATTTCTGTGGCCGTGCCCTGTGCTTTTCCAGCACTGTTTCATCACAGCACTGTGATACGGTCTTTGTGATAGTGGTTTCTCTAAGCAAGAATATTGGGGTTTTTTGGTTTTTTTTTTTGTTCAGGCTGGTATATCTAAGCAGAGAATAGTCTTAAATGTAGCTCGATATAGATCTTTATATCTTAAAATAAAGATCATGCTATTGGCAGTATAATTACTTCAATTCAACATTATTCCAATTCTGGCAGGATGAATGGATTTATTAGTTTCTACTGACTTTCCAGAGCAGGGAATACTCCCGTGATGCCAAATCTCTAGTAAGTGATCAGGGTTACTACCACCAACCTTTTAGATGTTTTTGAGAATTTATTTTTTATTTTTTAATTTTCAAAAAGGCTGGATCTGCGTCTCGGCATCCTCACGTGTTGCTGAGAGAGGAGAAGCTTCATGGCTTCCCTCCCGGAGAGTTAACAACCACCACCCTGTGGAAAAAAAGAACTGCTGGGTTTGGGTTTTTTTTTGGGGGGGGGGGGGCTGCCTCAGTAATGCCCACGCAGGACGGGGCCACGCAGCCTTCCAGCCTCACGCAAGTTGAGCCAGAGATCAGTCTCCCGAGGCCACTGCACTCTGCATTTTGTTTATTTTTCTCATAAAATCTAGCATTTCATTGGTGTGTTTTGTTTGGGGTTGTTTTTCCTCTCTTGGTGCTTGAATGTTTTTTTGTTGGTTGCTGTTGTGTTTTTTCCCCCTTTTATGTTTGCATAGTTTTCTTTGTGTCCTTTTTTTTCTTTTGGCAAGTGGGTGTCTTTTTCTTTTTTTTTTTCCTTTTTTTTCCCCTTGGCATTTGGGTGTCTTTTTTTCACTTGACACTAAAACACAGAGGATCAACAGGTGCTTCAGCAAAAAGATACTCATGCTAAAGCAAACATTTTCTGTTGTTTTTCAGTAAGCCTCCTCTATTTACTTGGCTCTTGTTGGTCTGGTATTTTCCTTTTAATATTAATTTTCTTTACAGAGGGGGGAAAAATTTTTCTTAGAGCTTTTTGATTTCTTATTGTTGCAGCATCTTCAATACAAAAAGCCCATTTCATCAGAGTAAAGGAGAGATTAAAAGGCCCTTTGAAGTTAAACTGGTTTGGGTTTTTTCTTTGTTAGAGCCTGGGTTGAGTTTGGAATTATTTTAGGGAAAAAGCAAATGTGTAAATGGATATTGAAGGGTCACAACAGGGGATTAGATGAGGCAGTGCAACTGGTCTGTCTTCATTTATACTCCTAAAATTTGTCAGCAGAGGTGTGTGTGGTTACTGCGTGCTCGTTATACCCGCTGATAACTTTCATGATTTGAATTTACCGATTTCTGAATACGAATGTTTTGCACCGTAGAAGTCTTCTTGCATCTTATCAGCCTTGACTAACACTTCAGACGAAACTCTGGAATTTTTATTCCCCGTTAAAAAAGGCATCTTGAAGCATTTTCCAGGCTTGGTTTGGTGGAGCTGTGATTTCTGATGTCCTGGCTCCCTTTTCCCGGTGTCCCCGGGCGTTTCTCTGTGCCAGCAGCCTCCATGCCAAGCCTTTGCTGGGCCCTCTTCCCCCTCTCCCTCGGGATGGACTGCCATGTCACTAACACCCCTGCTCTTCTGGGAGTCAGTCCCACTCTCGGGTGTGATGGATTCACCCCGGGAGGATGAATCCCAACAAATGGATGGATTTTGGTAGGATACAAACATCTGCCTTATCCCCCCGCCGCCCTCCTTTCCTGTTAGCAGTCACCTGTTTCTTCATGAGAAGCGAGGGAAGGTTTCCAGACCTTCTTACCATGGTGGTGGTCTTTGTCCAGCACCACTTCTCTGTGAGACCACTGGCCTTCAGCTGGACCTGGAGCACCTCGCAGTGCTTTGAGTTGTGTAAGTGGACCAAGCCACCCGAGCCCTGGGCAGTGCTCCACTGGAGGGTCTGCAGTCCATGCTTGGTCCTCAGGGTGGCAGAGACTCTGGGCCCTCTTATGTTTGATGTGGGCTTCAACCACAGACGTGAAGCAAAAAAAAAAATCACTTGTAGGGACCTCCTGGCATGGCTGAGTAACGAAACCCCAGGCGCCTCCCCTGACAATGGGAGTGGAAGCAGTAGCTGCCAGCTGCCTCATCTTGTTTTATTCAACTACTTGAAGATAAAACGTTCTTGTGCAGTCTGCCACAGAAGTCACCTCTCAATTTGTAGCTCAGCAACAAGTGGCTTCTCGCTCTACACCCGGGGGGGGGAAGAGTTGCATTCCTCTTGAGCACATTTTTATGGGCTAAGCCTGGGATCTGTGGAGCACCTCCCGGGAAATGCTGAGGGTCAGGAAATCTCACCAAAGTGAGCAAGAGTTAAGGGCGTGCAGCATATTGCAGGACTCAACCCAGGGGCTGCGACTTAAAATACTTGCTGGAAATAACTGTTGAGTGAATGCATTTGAATGAGAAGTTGAAGTGTAACGCAGCCTAGGGTTGGACTCTGAATGGAACAGAAAGGTGTTTGGATGGCGTGCTAACAAAGTGTCACATAAACCTTTAAAAGCTAACATTTTAATTTTATTTTTTTTTATTTAAATAATAAGTTCATAATTAGTGATGTCACTGTTACTACTAATGACCCAGTATGGCTTAAGCCTCAGTTTGGCGTCTCCGCTGAACTTCAGCCGAGTTCAATACTCTCTTTCTGGGGGGCTTTGTATGTCTGCAAAGGGGCAGCTTGTGGAAAAGGAGTATGAATTAAACAGTATGAGATCTCCCTTATTTAAAAGGAAAAGTAGCTGTAACATCATGAAACTTTCCCCTGCTTTAAGGTTAGCTTTCTAGCTGCCATCCCCAATCCTTCCTGAACACAGTGCTACAAGACAAGCAGCAAATCATCTCTGGGCTTGCTTTCTTTTTTTTTTGTGTATCTCCTTCACAAATGCCTCCACAATAGTAGTTAGAATGTTTTTAGCTCCCTGCTTTGAGCAATTACGTATTAGCTGCCCTGTCTTTAAATGAAACACAGTAAATTGTATGAAATTTTTGACTACTGCTTGAGTCCTGTTGCCTGCAGCAACAGCCTCAAATTGCAGCTTGACACTGGCATACATTTTACTAGTTTGCACACAAACATCTCCTATTTGATCTTCCTTATTAAAATCAGCTGAAGCTTTATTTTTAGAGCTTATTGCAGGATCGTTAATGTGACGGTTAATTCTCCTCCATCGTGGCCCCCGTGTGATTATTTCCCAGCGCCCACACAATACGCACGCTACACACAAAAGATCAAAATGATTCCAGCTTGGTTGAGAGATTCAAAAGGGCCTGTGATGCTCTAGACACAAGAGCAGCCTTTTAACAGGACGGAGTCACAACTGCATATACATCAAGGTAGATCAAAGGCAGCTGGGAGATGCTATGGGAACCCAGTAGCCGGGGCTGGAGGAGCACACAGGCAGGAAGGGGAATAAGGAAGTTCAGTGAGCATCGAGGGGGAGGCTTTTATTTTTGTTTAGATTGTGTTTTTTCCTTTTTTTTGGGCATTATCTGCAAGGCTGTAAAAGATGGAGGATAGATCCCTGATCCTTTGTACCCTTCATTCGGTACTGGTGGAAATGGGTGCTGCTACCAAGGGTTGACTCCTGCTGCCCGAACATCTGGACCAACATCCCTGCTGCATGGTAATTTTGGGAGACAGAAAAGTGAAGAAACACTTGATAAAGTAGTTGTTGGGGCTTTTTTTTTAAAAGCAGATGCAGAAGTTAGTAATTACCATTTCACAGCTGTTTGGTTTTTTTTTTTTTTAAAAAAGTCAACTTGCATTCTTTTAATTTTATGACGTTGTGCTGCTTGTCTGAAATCTGTTTCTTTTACAGGACTGAAGCCAGGCAGGGAATGGTAACTGCTATAAAGTCCAAAGGTAAGAAACAAACGTCGTGCTGCTTAAAATCCCTGTCTTTCTAAGTGTAATCTATATGGTAGAAAACCTCCAAGAGCGACACTATGGAGCTGTATAAAACATGTGATTACAAGGAGATGGGGAAAGCGTGGAATTTCTCTGCCCCAACGTAGGACCCAGCAAATAGACAACGATGAGGATGGGAATAGATGATGGGTTGGACTAGACTCTTCCAACCCCATATGATTCTAGGACAGATTTGGGACCAGAAAGGACATGTTTTATAGTAAAAGTGATGCAGAAGGTGTAGTGTTTTCTAGTGAATATAATGCGGAGGGTGCAGGGATCTTCACTTGGGGGTTTAAATCCAGCAGTAGCAAATAGCAGGTAGGAGGGGAAAAAAGCTGGGGTTTTTTGGGGTTTTATTTATTTTTATTATTTTTTTGTGGAGCCTTTTGAGGTGTTGAGCCTCTTCCCAGGTGTCGAGGGCGGGAGGGAGCTCGGGGATATCGGATGAAAGATGCAGCTGCTGCATTTGTAGATAAGATGGTTCTATGGTCTGTGCCATCAAAAGCACCCAGCACATTAACAGCACCTCGGCCAAATGTCAGCTGAAATTTCCATTTCAGGAGCCTCCCCCCTCCTGCTGCCCCGATGCCATTTGCCAAGGCGTGGGCTTCACCTGTTGGCTGTTGTGCCAACTGTGGACAGACAGTCGCCCTCTGACAGTGGTGAGGGACAGACAGACAGCACAGCTCTGTGACTGACCGTGGGCCCGACTGACACTTCCTCATGCGCCGTGCTTTTTATTTTATTCACTTTTTTTTTTGGTGTGGTTGGACTCGATGATCTCAAAGGTCCCTTCCAACCACTAAGGTTCTGTGTCACATGAATTTCCATATTGAAGCATCTCTCAGGCCCTGTGAATTTTAAGGGGATTTTGTTCATTTCACTCGACTGGTTTTCTGACTCACAGAGCTGGTTGTTGAAGCCACGGTTGTTTGAAGTCACTCTTGCCTGTATTTGATCTCCTCTCAAAAGTGGTGATTTGTTTCAGTTGTGACATCATTGCTGTTTTTATGCCAACTCTGTGACATCACGCTCCGATTGTGACCTCACTGCGGGGTCGAGTAGAGGGAAGAAGTGGAACATAATAGACAAAGCTGTATATTCAGGCAGCAGCTGGTCAAGTGAATTGCTTGGAGTGGAAATGTTCTCCCAAGCTACCTTGAGGAACAATGAAGTGGGACCTCTGAATGAGCCCCCTGTTTGGCCACCCCAGCTCCATCAGTGGAAACCACGAGGTGTGGAGAGCACACTGCATGGGAAACACACACCTGGCTTTGTGACCACAAGCTCTGTCTGGCTGTCTGTCTGTCTGTCTCCAGGGAGCTGCAGAACGATCCTGGCTGTGGCATAAATGACAAACATGGAAAAGATTATATTTATTTTTTAAAGTTCTTCCTCTTTTTCTCTCCTCAGCTTTCTGGGGTGAGTCTGAGGACAGCAGCTCTGAGCTCGAGGCCGCTCTGCGCCCACAGACTCACAGCACCGAAGCGGACGAATTCGATGACTTCTATGACTAAGATTTCCCCCTCCCTGCTTGTTTTTGGGAAGAAATAAACAGTATCATCTTGTACATCTGGAGAGTGCCTCTGTCTAACGTGCAGCTCCTCACTTTCTAGTCAAAAAAAATTTAAATGCAAAATAAATATTATTTGGTACTATGGATGTCTGCTTTCTCTTCCCTGTGTTTTCCCGTTCTGAGGGCAACGCTGCCCCATGAGACTGACCTTTTTTTGTGATACCTTCATATATTCCTCCAAAATTAATACATGTCCTGGGATGTCTACTTGCTCGGAGGGGTGGGAGCTGTCTGTAAAACAGAGCTGGGTCCCTGCATCCACTGTCCCCTCTCTCTGCTTGTTTGCTGTCCCCCCACTCCCAGCGACCATCTTCTGCCCGGGGCTGGGAGGAAGCACCACAGGACGGGTTCCCCCTTCTCCAGAGCCAAAATGGGGGCAAGCTGGAGTTACCAGTGGTAGCCCATGGCCAGCAGTGCCACTGGGACCAGCCTGGCCACCACTTCTGCTGCTTGTGTGTACCCCCTGTACTGGGATACGGAGCTGGATGTGGCTTTGGAAAAAAAAAAGAGAGGAGGCATTCTGGGTATGCATCCATACGCTACTCGGGGTGGGCTGGAGTGTTTGATCTTTATCTTCTGCTGCAACAGATCAAGAAGAAGAAATGCATAAAATCCTACACTTCTAATTCAGCACGTTTTGGAAGAGAGCAGCATTTGCATGTGGCAAACCTCCCTGGTTTTCTGCTTCGGCTTGCTTTGTAAAAATCCGTGCTGGCGTCGCTGTACGGACATCACAGCAATTGGATGACTCGAGGAGCTTCATGCATTTTTAATTTTTTCTTCTTTTAATTCCTTTTATCTAAAATTAGGTTCATTAAACATGAGATTTTTCTTCCGAAGGGAGAGACCAGGGGACATATTAAAAAAAAAAAAAAATCTGTTCGTGATTATGGTAAGCATAAAAATGTGAATACAGGCACTGATCTTGGGGCCTGGTCCAGCCGAAAGGATTTTTAAATGGTAACAATATTCAATTTTAATAAAAAGAGCGTGTAGTCTTAAGATGAGCTCGGGAAGATGAAATCAAGGCTCGCGAAAAGGCCTGAAAATGAGAAGAAATGTAAAAAATAAGGAGGACAGATGTCTGCTGTCTCGCTCTTCATCCAGCGGTTGTCAGTCTGTGGAGGCAGCAGCAAAGGTTCCAAGGACTGGGCTGCACCACGGATGGAGCTGGGCAAGTGTGTGGCCAGGGCTGATGCCACACGAGGCAGCTGGACCCAACCTTGGCTGACACAGCCCCGGCCAGAAAAAAAGTGCAAAAATCTTTCCCTCCTGCTTGTTTTTTACCAGGCTGACTCCCTGGGACCCGCCGCCCCACAGAGAAGCCCCTGTGGTTTGTGACAGGCAAGTTTGGCCAAGGGATGGGAGGTGCACAGAGAGGAGGAGGAGGAGGAGGAAAGAAGGCAGCCCATGGGGACCATGTGAGGTCTCCTGCCACCCCAAAGCAGCACTTCCCAGTGCCAGGGGACAGCACGGGCCCTGCCAGGCTGCTGGAGAGGGCTGCAGGCCTCCCAGCTCTTCCTCGTGATGGGCAACCTCCTCGTGATGGGCAACCTCCAAAGCCTCGAGCTGGGGGGAGTCAGAGACCGTCCTGCAAATTGGGACCCTGGAAACCAAATTCTGCGATGTGATAGCAGTACGACCAGGAGGGGTAGTGCCCATCATGCTGCTGCTCTTGGTGGACCAAGGTTTAGGGGCTTCCCGTAGCCTTCTCCTGGCAGCCTTTGGTCTTTGCTGGTAGTGCTATTGGCCTTTGGGTCCTGGCACCCAGGAGAGCTGTCGTCTGAACCCACCACCCGAGGGCTGGTGCCCTGCTCGCTCCTTGCTGCTTTCTCCTGATCATCCCCGAGCCGCAGTAATTCATTCCTGATGGTCCTGGCCATCTGCTGAGCCTCAGCTCACCGGTTTGTCACAGCACAGGCGAGAGCTCCGTGCCCTTTTTCAGCGAACGCCAGACCAAGGTTCCTCTGGAAGAAGTCTCTCGAGCAGCCCCTGCTGCTAAATAACAATCCAGGGTGCCTTTGTGGCTTTAAAGCTCTTCCTGAGTGACTCCAGGTCGCCGGTGTCACCCCGCTTTACGTCCCCTTGTGCCATCCGAGGTGCCCATCAGCAGCCCGTGGTGCTTTCCCTTCCCTCCATCCAGCTCAGCCACCAGCAATGACTCCTGACAGATGACAGATGGCCTGGGGAGCTTCTCTCTCGGTGTTTAAGCCGAGTTCCTCCGAAGCATTATTTATCATACTCTCATTGTGCACGGGCTCATTAGATGCAAAACGTTCTGCCACTCAACTTTATTCTGCTCCCTCCCAGCTGTCCTAGGGGCAGCCCGGAGATGGTGAGGGGTGAGGCTGATGGACAGGGGGACTGCCATGGCTGCAGCTGATTGGAATCAGCACGCCACTTGTCTGTGGCACGAGGAGGACACGGGGCCTCCCCGGGTTCCTGCTGTGGATGTGCCACGGCTCGGCGCTGCCTGCTTGGTTCCTGCGTCACACACAGAGCTGTGAGGTGGAACTAAGGACAGGGAAGTGATGGAGAGGGGACAGCAGAGGGTTACAAAGATGATGAGGGGCCTGGAGCATCTCTCTGGTGAGGAGAGGCTGAGGGACTTGGGGCTTCTCAGTCTGGAGAAGAGAAGGCTGAGGGGGGATCTGATCAATGCTTATAAATACTTAAAAGGAGGGCATCAGGAGGATGGGGCTGGTCTTTTCTCAGTGGTGCCCAGGGACAGGACAAGAGGAAATGGGCACAAACTTGAAGAGAAGAAGTTCTACCTAAACATGAGGAGGAACTTCTTTCCCCTGAGAGTGGCAGAGCCCTGGCAGAGGCTGCCCAGGGAGGTGGT
>BJBW01006084.1:0-13918 GCA_004320125.1 Scolopax mira | reverse complement strand
CCTGGCCTTGAACCCCTCCAGGGATGGGGCAGCCATGAGAAGAGGGGGTGACTGTACCTGGGAGAGCCTGGGGAGCCAAGGGCAGTCACTTCCTCCAGAGAAGGTTACCCTGAGAAAGGAGCTTGTCCCCGCTCCAAAACAGAACATTGGGCAAAAAAGCCCTGTTACTGCTCTTGGTCAAGGGGATAATTTTTCTCCAGCGGCTGTGCGAGAGCAGACTGTTGGGTCTGGGGGTGCAGGGCTGGCACAGGGCAGCCCTCCCCCTCGCCTGCCCTCATCTTCCTCAGCTTCTCCTCCAGGAGCTTTCATCTACCGAGTACCAGGCACCTCCTGCACCAGGTCACCAGTTTCTGCAGCAGCAGCTCTGCTGTAGGGTATCTGTAAGGCTTTGCAGTTTGTTTTGGCTTTTTTGTTTTGTTTGGGGTTTTTTTTTTAGCAAACCATAGCTTGACTTTCCAAGGAAATATTTGTTGCAGTCTTAATATATTTTTTTTTTCAGCGCTTGTTTACACAAGTAATTATAAGATAAGATGATCGTGTTTCATTTGCATTTGTTAGTGCTACTGTCTTCTGTTTCCTTTAGCATTATCATAAAAAACAACTGATTGCCCATCAATACAAACAAAATGTTAATACTAAGCTGTCTTACTCTACTAAATTCCAGGAGGAGAAGCAATACAATGGGAAACTTCAATCAGGGCACATTTTGTAAGGAACAGATAAAGGACAATCTTTAGCTGATACCACAGATGTGGCGCCAATACAAAGTTGCTGGGGAAATTTATTCAAGTCACAGATTTTATTAAGAGGAATGACAACACAAAGTGGCTTAACAACAGCTAAGTGAGGCTAAGAATAATGAGAAATACAATATCAGGTTAATTTGTTTTACAGCAAGGTAGCAAGGTTCCTCTCCCCTCCCCAAATCAGTGGCATTGACTCAATAAGCACCACTGAGATTTTGTTATTTTTGTTAATGATTCCCAGGCTGCTTTTTCGTGTCCTCGCCCCCGTCACTGCCCTCCTAATGAAGCTGCTGTGTGGCGACGGGACACAGCAGAGCACAAAATCTCCCTCGCGTTAATCCCGTTTAATATCGGAAGGTTTAATTCCATTTGAACATCGCCAAAACGACAAACTTAATAGTATTTGCTTATGCAACGGGTAAAGCCATGGGACAGGGTTTCTTTACGCTGCCTGTTGCGACTGTCACACACCTCACCCAGCTATTTTCTCCTCACTGCTTCTGTCAGCGTGCCTCAGGTCCTGCTGTCCCCCTGCTAGTGCCCCCCCCCCCCCTTTTAAACCACTGCCAACAGCTCCTTCTCTCCTTCCGAAGGGGAAAAGGCCTCATCCAGAGCCTCACCCTTCAGTCCCACTCCCTCCCCGCGCAGGCAGCAAGGGCAAGCAGCCCCACAGCACCGGCTTTAGCAAAGCAGCCATGCCCTGAAGCGCTTTGGTCACCTCTCTTCTGCCTAAGTCATCCCGCGGGAGTGGGAAACCACCCCGCAGGGCTTTCTCTTAATTAAAGGTAATTTTTCACCCAGGGCCTTGCCTGAGAGCAAGGATGGCATGCAGTACAACCTCAGACATAAGCCTATTCTCAGGCTTTTCCCTTCACACTGTCATCTATGTGCCTAAGGAGCTCCCCACACAACAAACTGAGGGGGGTGCTGAAGCAGCGAGGCCCTCACAGGAGGGCAAGACGATCTCAGCCCACAGCACCTCCGCCTCTCCCCTCAGGCCGCCATGGCAGCCTGCGCCTGCGCGCTCCGCCGCGACCGCCTCTAAGATGGCGGCGCCCGCGCCTCACGTGATCTCTACTCCCCCCCCCCGCCCCTTCCCTCACACCCTTCCCGCCGCGGGCGCGCGCGCGCTGGCCCATGGTGCCTCGCGCTGCCCTCTGCCCCCGGAAGCGCTGCCCGTGGCCTCGCTCGGTACCGCCGCTCCCCGCGCCCCCGGCCCGCCATGGGAGTCCCGGCCTTCTTCCGCTGGCTCAGCCGCAAGTACCCCTCCATCATCGTCAACTGCGTGGAGGAGAAGGTGAGCCGAGCCGCGCCGAGCCGCCTCGCCCCGGGCCAGGCCCCTGTCGGGGCTGTGGGCTCGGGAGAGTGAGGGCAGGAACGGGCGCTTGAGGAGCAGCCGGGCTGGGCTTCGGGGCTGCGTGGGAGGGGGGGGAGCTGAGGGGATTAAAACGGTGCCTCGGTTTGCGTACGCTTCCTCGGACTCCTGTTCTCCCGGCAGCTGTATCACTTTCAGATCTTACTCGTTGTTTTTATCTTTTTTTTTTTTTCGCGTGTTAGTCTTTCCGCAGCTTTCGGCTTCGCTCTGCTTATTTTTATTTATTTATTTATTTATTTGTAATGCGTCCACCAACACAGGATACCGCGCTTGAATCCAAGCCTTAAAACAAGGCTGTGATTCTACTCGTTAGCCTTGAGCAGCTTTTTATTTTATTTTATTTTATTTTTTTTCTCACTGCTCGTATTTTCTGGTTCAGGAGGAATATCTCCTGCCCGAACCGGGAGCTGATTTTTTTCCAAACACCTCCTGTAAAATCTGGCTTTTTGTGGCAATAGAAAATGCTTTTGGTGAAGACTTAGTCCCAGGTGGCCTTCACCAACCTGCCTCTTGTGCTGGTTGCTTTAAGTTGCTTGGTCGCTGCCTTCAGGTGGTGTTTATCCTCCCCTGGCACCAGCACAGGGGGCTGTAGGATTATTGGGGGGGAGCCCTGGGGGTCCGTACGTATGGTAATTGGGGGGGAGCCCCGGGGGTTCATAGGGTTATTGCGGAAGAGCCCCGGGGGTCTGTATGTACAGTTATGGGGGGAGCCCTGGGGGGTCTGTACATATGGTAATTGAGGGGGAGCCCCTGGGGGTCTGTAGGGTTATTGAGGGGGAGCCCCTGGGGGTCTGTAGGGTTATTGAGGGGGAGCCCTGGGGGTCTGTAGGGTTCTGGGAGGGAGCCCTGGGAGTCTGTAGTGTTACTTTCATTCTAAGGTAGTTGAAATAGTGTGTGTTTATTTGTTTTTTAATAGACTGGTTCCTTTGTGGGCGTCACTGGAGCCAAGTGGATGCTTGTGCCATCCTAAGGGACACGGTGGGAGGTGGAAGGTGACAGCAGAGACTCACAGAGGGTTTCAGTAGCTGTGCTCTGGTAGCTTTACAGCCCAGCCTGTGTGGGAGGTTATTCTCTTTGGGGCTAACTTAGCCAAAGCTTTTTGAAGTTGACAAACTCTTTGAGTTTCACGCTTCCCAAACAGTTTTTCCCTGTATGCTTTTCCAAATAATTTTTGTCATCTTTTGTCAGGATGGACTAGCTGTGTTCTGCTCTTTTATTACCATTGTGGTTTCAGTTAGCCTCTCTCAGCATGAGAGAAGTGTAAAGTTGATTTTACTTGTAGGTGCAAGAAGTGAATTTTTTACCCCGGTGGATAGATGAGATTTGAGGATTTGTCTCCCTGGGGGAACAGGCAGAATCGGAATAGAAAAAGGTGGTTTGTGGGTTTACAAGTACAGTGTTTTAGCCCCTCCTATGTGTACATACTCTGGAATCTGTTGGCAGCTAGCAGTGATTGTTCTGGTTGCTTTACCAAACTTGGTTTTTTATGTCTCTGATGTGACATATTTTGGGTAACCCTCAGTTGAGAGGGCTCCTGGGGACAGCGTGTCATGTTTGCCTCTGCCAGGGAGAAGTGAGTGGTGAAGGTATTGGGGGGAACTGGGGCACGGTGTGTCTCTACCAGCTACACCTGTTGAGCATGTGCCTGTTGACGTGGTATTTGCCTTCTCCCAGCTGGGGCTTTGGGTCTTCAGAGTACTGGTGTCTGTGCACACACCCTGCCTGATGGCTTCCTCTCATGCCAGCTGATCTGCTTCATCCCCAGTTCACCAAAGGGAGGAACTGACAAAGGTGAACAGTTTGGGCTTTTGTTTTTAGTCAGTATCACAGCTGGCTTGTATGGTCCCAGCCTTTCGTTCACCAAATCCCCCTTCACCACCTCAAAGCTTGACTTGTGTGAGTGCACATCCATTCCAGCTGTGGGGACAACAGCTTTGTCAGTTGTCTGTCAGGTTTCTGACCCTGCTGGCACCCGTAGCCTCAGTGCCCACCAGCAGCAAAGAGCTAAGTTTTAAGTTTAGTGATGAGGCTTCGAAGCCGTGCTCTCCCGATCAGAAGGATGCAAGTAGAGTTTTGACAATATAAAGTAGATTCTTGTACGTGCCTGTCTTTACTGTAAATGGTTGGTTTACGTTTTTGTTTTACAGGCTTGTCCAGCTGTTTCTGGATAGGGCTTTTAAGATCTGTGTATATAAAAGAAGTCACAATTTAAACAGTAAATATACCTGCAGTCTGGAGCAGATAAAGTTTTTTTCCAAAGAGCAGAAGACCTATCTTTTTCGTCACATTTATAAACATTTAGATTAATCTTTATTTAATCGAAGCTGCTCTAATGTTTAGGTAAAGTAAAGGATTGTATGGTGTTGATTTTACTGGGTTCTTGATTGTATGTCCTTTTTTGTGTGTCTAATAATTGAGCTTGTACCAGCGCATGTTCCTTATTAAAAGAAATTGAAAAATACAACTAATTCCATTGGGCCAAGGTAGATTTACTGTAACTAAAGTGTCCTGATGTCCTCATCCACGTTGCTTTGTCACAACTTAAGAGCACGTTGCAATTATAGTAAGGACAGCACATGGATAAATCATGTTCATTACAATTTTTTATATTCAGATCTAGTCATAATTTTGAGAGCTGTCTAGGACAGTAGTGAGAAGCTCTAGTTTGTCTTGCTGTAGTTTTTCTTACTCTAGATGGATTTAAACTTCTCTCACGATGTAATCAGCTCAATGTGTGTTTTAGGATTGCTTATAAATCTCTCTAATCAGAAATTTTGTATCTCTGGTAGCTTGTCTCTTTGAAATATTAGAAGTTGATCCTTGTTCTCTTACCTTGCTAGATTATTTCTTTTTCTTAAATCTGATTAATCTTCTTCTTAAGCTGAGCAGGAAGAATAAGAGGAAGATCTTGAAGATAATATAAAATCCAGGAGAGAATATTCTTAATCAAATTCATAAGAATTAATAAAGCTGTAACTAAAGTATCATATTTGAAGATCTATTTTCAATGGTTTCAAAAGAGGCTGTAGATTAAAAGTGAACAGTTTAGTTATATCACAAGAGATATCACTCCCAGATACTTAAACCTTTTACAAGGCTGTTACATTAAAAATCTGATAGGTTTATGAGGATGTAATGGTAAAGTTGCTGACATAGTGGTATGCAGATGAAAACTGGATGGCTTTCAAAACCACCTAAACCAGATCATACTTATTTTGCTTTACCTTCAAAACTGAAAAGAAGATCTGTGACAGGGGCAATTTTATTTCCCATATCACAGAATTGTAAGCCTTTGATATCTTCTGAGTCACAGTTAGCTCTGGCAAGAGGTTTGATGAAAGATCAAGTTGAACACAGGGCAAACTTCTCGTCCTGTTATCTGAGATAAACCAGAGCAAATAGTCTTCTTTTAACGTTGCAGGTCTTGCTTGCCCGGAGGAACTTTATTTAAATGCAAGTTAGTACAGTGTTTACACCTGGCAATTAGTTAAATTTGACTAATTTGGATGAATAGTAGAAGAAAGATAAGAATTAGCAGAAATTTTACGTATTTTAAAGTGAAGGGACTTAGTGTTCAATTATTTAAGTGTCCTCACAAAATTGTCCTGAGATAACTGCGAAAAATACAAATACCAAGAAAAGGCTTAATTTGCTTTAGAGGTTTTCATTTCTGCCTTTTAAGACTGGGGTGAGTTCAGCTAGTTCTGCTGCTACTCCAAGTAGGAAAATTGTAAGAAAATCAATATGACACGATCTGTAAGGTGGTTTATTTTTGGATTTTTTTTGTTTTGAATCTGATTGATTGAGCTCTGCGCTACAGATGTGGGAAACTCATGTAAGGAGGAGTGAGCAGTAAGTCTGCAAATAGAAGTTCAGAGGAAATGCTTAATGTTGGTTTATCAGCTACTGATAAGATTCCTGTGAGTGAGAGAACCATCAGTTCCACTTTTTTCCCTCCTGTCTTATGCAATCCTGTGATCGTAGCCTTTATGTAGTAACATGCCGTTCTTTTATTTTATTTTGCTTTATGCTAAGCTGTTCAAGAGGGCACCTCATTCCAACTTGGTGATATGTCCCTTTCCAGTCACAATTTCTCTGAAAATTCATTTGACTTTTTCTTGGATCAGCTCATGTCTCTTCCATCACGGATGCTATTCCATCACGGTTGAATTCTGTGCTTTATCTGTTTGCCTGCCAGTATCTCTTTGAAAGAGGGAGTGCTGAGTTGCTCACAGTCACTGTGAGAGTGTGGCTAATTACCTTCTGACCAAATGAAAAAAAAAAAAAAAAAAACCAACAACAAAAAAACCCCAAACCAAACAAGCAACAAAACCACAGACAAAACAAAACCCCAAATGTATGGTGAGGAAACAAAAATTGAACATGGTTGCTAATCCACCTTGAAGAGGAACCACTCTTTGAAACGATTGCCAGCATTTCAAAACAGTTTGAGAGAAGGGGATGAGGGTTTTTTTTAATATAGGTACTATAGTGCCCGTTCCAGACTCTGGGGCTGATTAGAGAGACTCTTCCCTTCATCTGAATACTTACATGTAATTTACATCACAGCATATGCAAAATAAGTTCAGCTGAGATTTGAGGGGTTTTGTACTTCTGGATTTACCTTGTATAGCTCGTAAGCATTCGAGAATGTCAAACACAGGTGGCAGTAGGTGGTTTAGGGTGACTAGAACTTAGCATCAAGTTTATTTTCTGCACTGTGGCCTTAGTATCATGTCCATTAGGCAGGAGCCTGGCAGTAGCAAAAGCACTGAGGTAAAGGAAGTGAAACATTACAGCCAAAAGTTCACTTATTTTCAGAAGTGGAAGGTAAGGACTGCATTTTATTTAGCATTTCAAATATATCTGCAGGCAAACTTGGAGGCAGAGGTTGAAGAGTTCAGGAGTTCGAGCACCTTGCTGTATTTGGTAGTCACCAAGAAAACTGGCACATATATATACCCAAATTGGAAATTTGGCTGGAGGGATCCGAAAGGATCTCATTTCTTCGTGTGGAGGAAGTTGGGGAAGTGTCCTCTTTCTAGTTAAATCTCATCATCCTTTGCTCATCAGGATGTTGTGATAATGCTTTGGGAAGCTTACCATGCCATCGGCTGAGCTCCCGGGTGTCATCAGCCAGAGACAAATCACTTTTCCTGCCCTGCCTCCCCAAATTGAGTGTGCAACTTAAAAACTGGTTTGCAGTGAGAAAATGCAGAGCTGCAAGTTTGTTTGTGTGTGTCAACCTGGGGAACTAAGGATTTAAAGTAGAAAGATTTTGATGGTCCTTAGTTATCATGTTATAGCATCATATGATAAACAGAAATAAACCAATTCTGCCATAACGCATCATAATATCTTCTCCTTGTGCTAGTTTAAAAACATCCTTAAAAAAAAAAAAAGTGCTATTTTAATAGTGTAAACATGCACTTTCAGGTAATTATGGGGGTAGCGTGTTGCTTTTTTTTTTTTCTTCTGCCATTATAAAAAATAAACCTTGGTGAGTCTGAACATTAATGCCTCTGTAGGTTATTTGTGATACTTCTCTAATTGAAATATTTGTGTTGACTGTGTTCCCAGGCTAAAGAGTGCAATGGTGTCAAGGCTCCAATTGATACAAGCAAGCCGAACCCTAATGAGGTGGAGTTTGATAACCTGTATTTGGATATGAATGGTATCATTCACCCTTGTACACATCCAGAAGACAAGTAAGGCAACTTTTGGCTCTTCACAAATAGGATTTATTGATAGCGTTTCAGAAGTTGAATTGAATGCTCTATGTTTTAGGCCAGCACCCAAAAATGAAGATGAAATGATGGTTGCGATTTTTGAGTATATTGACAGGATCTTCAACATTGTCAGACCAAGGCGACTTCTTTACATGGCTATAGATGGAGTAGTAAGTATTGACATATTTACTTCCCTGTAAGGAACTGTAAAATTAGAGTAAATACCCTCTGCTCTTCTAAGATCCTTTGAGGATCGTTTTCTGAAATGAAAAACTTAAGCTTTGGTTATTTTTCTAGGCTTTTCAGTTTCTCTAAGGTAAAATGAGTATCATTAAGTAAAAAGATTTTTAGCTTGAGTTCAAAGAATTCCTAATGTACGTGTGTCTATAGAGCTCATCCCAATCAAATGTTGATGAATCTTTTTTAAAAACCCCAACGTACCTGCCATAAGTAATAGATAACTACTGTCTGCTGGAGTATTTTTATTTTCCAAAGAGTTATGCATGCAATTGTAGGAGTGTTTCTTTTTGTTGGAGAAAGAACATGGAATAAATAACGCTTCCCAGATAGACCTTTGTAAGTTTTGTTTATTTTGCAAGGGAAACTTTGAATCCTTGAGCATGTCTGAGATGGGGTAGAGCTGTGCATGCTGCTGGCTTGGCAGTCAGGGAAGGGGGAGACACCTGTTTGGGACCGTGTCCCACTCCCCGTGCTGCCCTATGGGAACTAGTGGTGACGTGAGGGAAGGACAACAGAAATCCCTCTTTCCATTAAGAGTTGAGGCTGATGTCTTGTTAAACGGTTGTGCAATCACAGACTGACCAATTTCCAAAGACTTGTCCAGAAAGGAAACAATTGCCCAGGTGCAATAACTGAACCAAGCGTTGTGGCACCTTTTTCAGGCTCCACGTGCAAAAATGAATCAACAGCGGTCCAGGAGATTCAGAGCATCAAAGGAGGGCATGGAAGCTGCTGAAGAGAAGCAAAAAATAAGACAAGAAATTCTGGCAAAAGGTAGAACTAACTGTGGCCATATCTGAGGTTTTTCAAGTGAGAGCCACCTTGATTGTTTTGGATGCTTCAGTGAGAGGGATATTTGCTCAGTGGATATTTGCCTGTGCGTTACGAAGAGGAGGAGGGGATTGCAAGGCTACAGAAAGAGGGATCTGTGTTTTTCAAAGTTAAGAACTAAGATAAAACAAAGTGTCGCTTTTTTCTTCTTCAGTCTTCTGCCTGACATGGGTTTGTGTTGAGTACTCCTAATTCCTTTCGAAAAAAAAAAAAACCTGAAGAGAAGAGCAGGGATAAGTGTAGTAGTGGGATACTAACCAAAACCCTTATGGAAGGAAGTACGGATTTGTAGGACTTGATGAAAGGATTGTTGAGGCTTAAAAGCAGGGATCAGCTGAAAATAGTACTGCATGAGAATAACCACCTGTGAGCAAGGGTGGTTACTTGACACTGGAAATTCTAAACTCAGTGAGGAAACAAAGTCAGGGCAACTTTCTAAGGGCAACTTTTGTAAGTGATGTGACTGGAGCGGAAGGAGTGTGTGTAGCTGGAGAGTGCTGTCTGGGCTGGAGCAGTTACTTCAGGGACTGTGTAGGAAGAATGAATGCCCTAACCCAAGTGAGAGGACCAGTGTGTAACCTCGGTAGAGATGAAAGAGGGAGGACAAAGACTTTTTTAACATTTTTTCCTGTAGCGTTTCTACACTACGAAGACCCTTTATGAAGTTCAGAGATGAGAGAAGTTGGTGTAACCCTGTTTGTGAGCCCAAGTGAATAGATAGTGGAAACGTAGGGGAGAATATGTAAGAAAATAATTATTTCCTAATGTTTTATCTCCTTTAGCAAGCTTAGTTTCTCTGATATTTCTTTCACAGTCTTTTGACAGAATAGGTAGTGAAATAACTTCTCTGAAGTAACAAGAGCATTTGTAAATGTACTAATACCTTATTTTAAGATGGAGATAATATAATGGTAAGAGCTATTTTAGTTTTGTTGTTGTTTGGTTTATGGTTTTGGTGTCCTTTTTATTTTTTTTAAACAAACTAACTTTCAGTATTAATCGTTATCAAGGAAGCCATATGGGGTTTTGTAATGCAAAAATGTTTTACTTCTGTGTAATGTTTTTATTGCTCTAGGTGGCATTCTTCCTCCAGAAGAAGTGAAAGAGAGATTTGACAGCAACTGTATTACCCCAGTAAGTAATCTTGCACTTTAAGCAGCAATTGCCAGTGGCTGAATGATGGTTTAATTTATTTCCTTCCGTCACTTTTTAGGGAACTGAGTTTATGGACAATCTTGCTAAATGTCTCCGCTATTACATTGCTGACCGTTTGAACAGTGACCCAGGGTGGAAAAATTTGACAGTAAGTTTCACAGTTTCGTACTTCAGGAAAATGAAGGTGATCTGTTAGGCTGGGTTTGGATGTGATTGAAGAGTATAAATTTAGCAGATTTGTCTCATCTTCTGGCACTGTGCTCTTATTCATAATGGACCAACTTGTGCGTTCTGCTTCAGAGAACATTTCATCCTAATAATACAATCTAACAGCACCATTTGTTTTGGGTTCATTTAAGAGCAATGAAAAGATTGAATAGTAGAAGCCACAATTTGATGTAATGGGAGACAGCGTTTTAGGAATACTTTTTCTTCTTTTGGGGAAAAGTGTCAAGATACATTGCATATATATTCTTTTTACCATTTCCTTTTTAACTCGTTTGCTACCTCAGGTAGGTTTCATTTTCTCCTTTATTCTAATAATGGGTGACAGAAAATGACAGGCAACAAAAATATTACATATTGGCTTTCTTGTCTTTCTGGACTTTGAGATTCTGTCCTTCTGTTCCTCAACCACTCCACCCCTCCAGAATTTTGTTTCTGGCAACCCTGTGTTTGATCTGGACAAGGGGGCAGAATAGTCAGTCTCCTCAGATGCAGGTGTCTTTTATTTTCCATAAGTTGGCTGCTTAAGAGGTCTAATTAGAGGACAGTTGACTCTGCTTAATTCCCTCCATCAGACATGAGTTTTATAAACACTAATGCTCATCTGGACATCAGTGTAAGGAAGCATTTAGTGTGGAAATGTGGCAGTGTATGTGTGAGTTTAGATGATTTAAAGGGGAGCAGGTGTATGTCTGCTTTACCTTGTAGCTCTCCAGTGTGTATTTTGATTGCCCCAATAATTTGAGGGCAACTTCAAATATGCTAGTTAATGACGTGATAATTTCATTGGTATTTGAATCAATACGTCAGCTTCATCCTAGAATTAGTAGAGAAAAATGAAGGTCTATTAATTGGTTCCAAACTCCTAAATAATTTCATTTTGAGTCATAATGTTTTAGTTGAAACTACAAATTAGGATTTCAATTATTCATAAATCAGATTGGGCATATGAACTGTGTGACTTGTTTGAGTTTTTACTGTGGCAACATAAATGGTTTACCAAAAAAACCCCAAACTCAAAGCCTCATTCCTTCACATATTTCCCCAAAAAGCAACTAAGATGTGAGGAGGGAAGTACCTCCCCGTATTGCCAGTTCCAGCTTCATTTATATAAAGTCAAAGACCAAAGACCAACATTAGAACTTGTCTTAAGCCATTTGTGAAAAAAAATAATCATTTGTGTGGACAAGCCCTCTGTCAACATAATCTGTCAACATTTCACAGGTTATTTTGTCTGATGCTAGTGCTCCTGGTGAAGGTGAACATAAAATCATGGATTACATTAGAAGGCAAAGAGGTAAAATTCAAATAAATGTGAACATTTTGCTTTAAATGAAGTCAGTAATTTTACGTTACCTTGGTTGACTAAATGTTATTTTCTTTTGTGTAGCTCAACCAAACCATGACCCAAACACTCATCATTGTCTGTGTGGGGCTGATGGTGAGTTCTCTTTTGCTGGCCTACTAAGCTTTTTTGCACTGTTTTCTGATTGAGCCGGACTGTAGTTTTTAGGCTTTGACTTGTATCTGTGTAAATAATCCAGTGTATTTGTTAGTTTTTCAAAGCTTTGTGTAATAAATGTGGGAAGATCTAGCCCTGTCTGTAGCTGAAAGATAATTTCACTTGGTTGTACTGTCAGGGTAGTTTGTGACTAAGCACATCTGTGTGTTTACCTTTGCTTAAGGTAGAATGTACTTTGCTTTTTGTCTTTTTTTTTAATAAAAACTTAATAATTTTTACCTTTTATTCCATTTTATTCCTCTCTTTTGATTGGTAGCTGATCTGATTATGCTTGGGTTAGCTACACACGAACCAAACTTCACCATAATTAGGGAAGAGTTTAAACCAAATAAACCCAAGCCGTGTGCTCTTTGTAACCAGATGGGTCACGAGGTTAAGGATTGCCAAGGTTTGCCCAGAGAAAAACAAGGCAAGGTGAGAATTTTGCCATTTCTATAAATTCTTTTTATATATAAGCTAATTTATGTTCGATTTTGGCAGAAACATAGTGCAAATAATCATATCCCTTAAGTAACCTGGCTTTCCTCTTATACTAATAAGTAAAAGTTGTGCTTCTGTAGTACAAAAATATTATGCCCAACTTAGCATCCTCGTTTGTGCTGGTTTGATGTGTCATTTTTAACGCTGACAAGAGAAAATGGATGTGTAACTTAACAGAAATGCAAAGTAACAAAAAGGCATTCTTGGCATAAGAACTTGAGAAACTGTACTCGTGTATCTCTTAACTCTCCCCAAAATAAGCCTTTAATATTGAGCTGATGAAACTTTAAGGTGAGCTTGGATGTAATGCAATTTTTCTTTTATTTTAGCATGATCAGTTTGCAGACAGTCTTCCTATCGCCGAGCAAGAATTTATCTTCATCCGATTATGTGTTCTGCGAGAGGTGTGTTGAAGGAGTCACTGTATCTGTTTTATAGAAATAACATTTTTAAAGTCCATTCGTGGTGTTTTCTAACGTCCTCTCTTTTGCGTGTGTGTTGCAGTATTTGGAAAGAGAACTCACGATGGCCAGTTTGCCTTTCACTTTTGATTTTGAAAGAAGTGTTGATGACTGGGTCTTTATGTGCTTCTTTGTGGGAAATGACTTTCTTCCTCATCTGCCATCTTTGGAGATCAGGTAGTTGAGAATGTTTTCTTTTTCTGCAAGCACTGTGGTTTTAGATAGTAAGAATCTCATGCTTTTGTCTGTTTGATTTTAGGGAAGGAGCAATTGATCGCTTGGTTAACATATATAAGAATGTGGTGCACAAAACTGGGGTAAATTCTTTTGCTTTTTCTCTAAATGTATCTGTGTGTTTGCTACAAAAATAGACTTTTTTTCAACTATATTATTTTCTGATTTACAGGGGTACCTCACAGAAAGTGGTTTTGTCAACCTACAGCGAGTCCAGATGATCATGTTAGCTGTTGGAGAAGTTGAAGATAGTATTTTCAAAAAGAGAAAAGATGATGATGTAATTTTTTTGTTAAATTCTTTGATTTTAATCATTTGCGTTACTCTCAGTCTGCGATGCTCCTTTAGTAGAATAAGAAAAAATACAAACTCTGTAATTTTTTATTCTGATCTCTAGTGAATTCATTCATATTCTAAAAGGAATTGTGTGCTTCCAGTTGAATTTTGTTTCCTGGACTGCAAGGCTTGTTTTTCTGGTTGTTATCCCAAGCAAGAGCAAAATGAAAACTGTGTGTGAGTTCCGTTAACTGCCTGCAGCTTTTTTTAATAGCTGCTGTGAAAACTAAAGGAAGAATTATTTTGTAATTTGCTGCAACATGTGGAAGTGCAAGCCATGAGCATACTGAATATGAATTCGAAGTGCGTTCTTGCCTTGCAAATACCTTCTGCCATTTGAAATGTGTCCAGAGATTGGAATTCTTTTGGTCTCTCTCTGCAGTTTGTCTCTTTTTTTTGCAGATGTAGCCCAGTTTATTCATGAAGTGCAGGTGGAAAAAAATCTCCTTGTGAATGAAAGAAGAGTTGTATTCACTATCCTGTCAAAATGTGCCAGTGCTGGCAACACTTCTCTTTTTTTAATAATCACCCCAGCCTACCCCTCTCTTGATGTGGAAATGCAGTCTTAAGTTTCCTTGGCCCAA